>NDXB01013512.1:82895-144524 GCA_002631895.1 Agapornis roseicollis
GGGGGGGGGGGAGCAGCGGCCTCCCCCCGCCCACCCGCCCGCGCTGCCGCCTCGATGCCACCGCTTCCCGCCGCCTTGTACTCCCAGGAGGTGCCCGGCAGCCCTGCCCTCCGGGCCGGCCTCCCTCCACAGCAGCCCTCCCGCCCCCGCCTGCCCAGGGCTGAAAACGCCCTTACCTCTTTTCGGTCACCCGGCGGTGCTGGGGGAAGAACTGAGGGGCGGGAGACTCTCTCCCGCCTGGGGACCCTTCAACGATCGCACTGCAACCGAAACAACCCGAGAGCACTTCCACACCCCCAGCCGAGTCCCCAGGCTTCTCTTCGGGGGAGGCACCGCTTCCTGCGGCACGTTTCGCCCCGCAGGCTGCCCACCGGCCCCGCTGCCTCAGGGCACGCCAGCGGCACCGGCTCCTCGGCGGACATCCGCGTTTCCTCCCCGGCTTTTCAGGCCGGTGCCTCCCGGGACACAGATGCTTGTAATGGGGACTGGCGTTGAGGGAAGCCATCGCCTTTTGTTCCCTCTCTCCCCTGGGTAAACTCCCATCAAACTTCCCCTCAGGACCTCCCCCCCCCGCATCCACGGGAGGACCAAACCACCTCTCTCGCTCTGCACCTACCGGAAGATTTTGGGGCTGTTTCTTGTTAATGTGGCCCCTCGCCCGATCCACCTCAGCTATGTGCTACTCCAAACTGACTGATCAAGGGCTTCAACATGGCAGGGTGGCAGGGTGGAGCTGCTGCCTCGGGAGATGTGCAATCCGTGCATCCCATCATGGTGTAATTTAATATACAAAGGATATATCCACCAGGCAGAGAAAAGTGAGGAGGCTGAGAGCCTCCAGCAAGCCAGCAGCAGGGTCCCATGTGGATTCCCCCCGCTAAGAAACGGGGAGCTGCCACTAAACACATGCCATTAGTTGTGCGATAAATCACAAAATCACCTTCTCCCAGTTCCCACCTCATTTGATCAGAAAAGCAGTTTTGAGTCAAATCACCAGCCCCCAAACCAACCCATTACCTCCATTTCACAGTCATCTTCAGTACAGGGGTTCACCAGGTGCTCACAGACATTTGACAAAGCATCAGCCCTGCTCCGACATGATGTATTTCAGTGTGTGGGCTGTACAGAAATGCATGAGTTAAATGGATACTTCATGGGATGTGTTAGTTTGCACAGTGCATTCTGGCAGAGGCAAAACAGGCCTAGTATGTCACACCCAATGCAGACAGAAGGTGATCTCAATCCGGCTGCCAGTTGTAGCCATGCAGCCATGGAGAAATTTAAAAGAAAGAACTGTCAGGCTGCAAATTCGGGTTTTGTAACAGTCAGGTCAAGCTCCATGGCACATTGTCACCAGCCAGCTCTTTTCCAAAGACAAGCATTTCCACACAACCCCATTGCATCGGAGAAATGACCGAGAAGTGTGAGACATGAGCACTGGATTTCTTCCCTCTGAAAATCACATTATCCATGAAAAGATATTTTTTGGACATGGAGGCCTGGGAATCGGCTGCTCTCAGGGAGTGTCCCTCACCATCTGCTCATACATCTGTCAAATCCACTCACAAACCCCTGCCCAGAGTCCTTGTTTGGGAAACTGCAGGATAGATTAGTGCTCCTTTTTGTTTTCCTGTGCTGCTATGATGTGAACTCAAGGGAGAATTCAGACGGAAAGGGTGCTTCGTTAGGTTTGAGACAGGTATGCACGTTTTAAACACACACAGTTTACATCTCCAGAGGAGGTTGAACTAAAGGGGAAACCCTTGGCCACAGCTCAGCCACACGCTGGTTGCAGGAGCCCATGGGAGTAGAGGGTGTGCTGCTCCTTCCCTCCCCCCTTTTAAAGCCTTTTCAAGTTTTCTCATTGTTATTTCAAATTAGTATTTCCCTCCTGTGGCAACTGATGAAAGATTTTTATGAATATTAATTTTCTTGATTTTTTTTTTTATATTCTTTTTCTACTGGTGTTATCTGCCTGAATTTTAGGTAATTTTTTTTTGTTACATTTGTGGTCCTTTTTCATAGTTGTAGGACAATGAGGAAAGCAAAAGTTATCTACCCTTTGGTTTTGTTCCTCAGGGCCCAAATCCTGCAATGAATCTTTCTTCACACAGACACCCAAGGATGCACAAGCATGAAACTCAGGATTGCTGGTGTATATTTCACTTGTCATCCTTCAACAGATTTCTATTAGCAATGTGGAGAAATACAGATACATACATACACAGATGCATGAACTGCTTCTATAACATCCGGATAAATACAAAACCTTCAGAAGGCACCTGGATGTTTATGGCTAGATTCATAGGATGTGATTTGCAGGATCCAGTGGCTATTGCTAAGTCTGGAGCCAAGTTTTAGCTCTTTTGGCAGTCACCAGGAGTAAAGGAAGGATGAGGAGTTTAGATCAGCTACATTCTCTTTTGGAAGGGGGAAGGGCTGGCCACTGTCCTTCACCATGGACCATGCCATGGTCCAACATCAGCAGGTTTCTAATTCTCTTGCATGAAGTAGAATGAATTGGGACCTTTGTCTTTAAAATATAGCTTCATTCTATCAGAGATTCAACCTCTCACATCTCTGATACACACAGTGCAGGGAGACTTCTTATATCCTCCTCCCAAGACAGTAATGATCAGATGCAAAAGCCTCCATGGGCAACTTCCTCACAAATTATTTGTGTTTAGGCTCACTTGACAGACGTTCAGGCATGCAGCATAGGCTCCCAGCCCTTCTGGAAGTCTTATAAGTCAGCATTTACATCAGTAGCTGCACTGATGTAAATGCTGAATAACTTTTCCCTTGAAAAGGTTTCAATAATGATTTCAGTAATTTTATCAATGCTGTTTGTGGGGAAGGAACACAAGCAGCTCGTCCATGTTCACCTCCCCCTTCTGGGGCCTTGGATATCTGGGTGTATTGCAATGGTCTTTGATGGACAACAAAAGCCTTTTGTTCTGTCAAAGAAGCAGAGCCAATAATGCCCCAAGGAAGTCAGCACCAAGAGATCAACCAAAATCAAAAGAATAAAGTGTACAGCAATGCTAATTATCTTTCCTGGAGAATTAACCCCTTCCGTCATCCCAACCACTCCACATTCCTACTGAAGGACATTTCTGGCTGCCAATATCTTTTCACCTTCATCCTATTGCTCTGCTTCAGGCTGTCAACCCCAATCTCTTTCAGAATTGCTGACAGTGAAGTATTACCTCCTCTTTCTTCACCTCAGAAAATTGCTAAAACAAACCGACTCTCTTAAAACTACTGTCAGGGGCTCAGAAGATCGATAGTGGCATATCCTGCACTGACATGCAGGATTGTTTTTGAATCAACCACATCATTACAGTCAATGAGAACTTTTAGACTCAAAAGCACGTTACATGGTGTCTCCAGAGGCAAGGTTCCTCACTGAGCAAACCTAGCCTACGCTGAGAAAATTTCCCTGGTAAAGTTAAGTTTGATTTAAAAATTGATGCAGTTACACTGGTACAGTGTAAATAAAACTTAAGCTTAAATAGATTTAAATACAGCTTTTACTGCTTAGATTAAATTCAAAACCTTATCAACATTTAAGTAGTTTCACTTGCATTAAGTTAGCATTGTTGAAGGCAGATCAATTTTACAAGTATTTAATTATCAAAACTCAAGAAGATGAGGATGGAGGTGCAGAAGTCAAGTCAGCTTCTTGATTAGTGTGTGACCATGCTCCACAGGCCCAACAAGAGCTAATGCTCAAAGGAAGGGGAGAAGCTGCCCTCCCCTTCTCTTCCCTCCATGCCTTGGTAAGTCCAGTAACATCAGCATTCAACATTTCCTGGCAGAGCCATGCTGCAGCTAAAAGATGGGCACGGAGCTTTGTGTTAAGATGCCACAGCATAGCTTTGTAGGATGAAATGTCTTGATTTCCCAGCCCGATGCCACAAGTATGAGGGCAAGTCAATGGTAGGCAGTTAACTCACAATTCTGAAAGGAAATACCTTTTAGGCAACGTGTAATCAGCCTGTGAAAATCATTGCCACAGGATACTGTTGTGGCCAAGAGTTTAACAAAGAAAATCCCTAGCAATTCATACCAGTTGGACCTTGCCAGCTCTCAACATTTATCACAGATCACTGTGTAGCTCTAGATCCGTGTGGGGCTTTGCACCCGTAGTTGCAGTGCAGGGAAAGGCTATGACCATGCACTTCATATAGGCTGTGTTTAATACTGCTTGGGACCTCTTTAAAAGCAAGGATTGATTTGATACACAGACTAGCTGCAGCCTTCTTGTCATAACAGTGTCTACACATGGAACCACATGCACTTTAAAGCAGTCTTCTTGACATCCAGATTAGAAGAACTGTTTGAGTTTACCATGGCTCCCTTCCAGCCTGTGCGCTGAGGCTCTCTTCACATGTGGGTAGCACAGGAGGGACAGTGTATGGCTGCGCTGCTCACTGTGGTGCCTAGCACAGTGTCAGTTCATAGCTGCTGTGCAGAACCAGGCTTTATGAAACCCTAATACATAGAGCACCAGTGTGTGAGGCTCCACTGGGAATAGGACTGGAGAGCACATGTGGAGGTACACAGACAACTGTAGTGTTGGCAATTGTATTAGGTAACACCAAAAAACTGCCTGGAAGATGTATAGGCCCTTCCCATCTGCCTACTCTGAAATTTCATGCATTCTCCCAGGGTCATCCAAAAGCCTTTGTAGGCTCTGGGCAGAGTGCCTGTATATGCAGTTTTGCACACCATCTGAAGTTATCCTTTCAGACTTCAGACCCAAGCTTCATGACTCAAGTCAGTTCTCTCCAGCCCCTCTGCAGCTGACCTCTTTTACAGGCAACAGAGTTCTTCCATTCCTTGCATAAATATGGATCCTTTGCAGCTTAAAATGGCCTGGAGTGCTCAAAAATCTAGCTTGGGTGTGAACATTCAGCAAATTCCCCGGCAGGACAAAAGATGATTGGAAACTGTCACCCTAGAATTTGCTCTAAGCACCTACAAAGTTCTTTTAGTTTATAATCAGCTCTGAAGCAGTGTTTCCAAAACAGTTCCTTTTGACAATACATGGGTTTCCAAGTTTCCTATACAGTTGTAACAAGAATACCTGTCTGCAAAACCCATGTATGTCCCTGCTGTCCACTGCCACGTTACCTGGGTGGATAGACTACTAATCAATGTCAGGGTTCTGAAAGGCTGGCATCTAGAAAAGTGGTATTTGGTGACCTGATGAATGGTGATGGTAATGTTGCTGGTTGATGCAAATGGGGTCTTAGTACATAACCCCACTGTCAATCCCTGGTGACAATGGGAATTTAGCCATGAACTGAGATGGGGCAAGAAGGGAATTGTGTTAACTTTTTGCTGAGATGAACCAATGACTTGAAAGCACTTCTGTGAAGGCATCTTATCTCTCTTACTAAGAAAGCAGATGCGATTTCCTAGAAATTTTTAAGATGCTACATACCAGGAAGTGTAAGCTCACAGCATCTGTTTCAAAGATTACTGTAAACAGGTTTCCTCTTGCGTAGTCTGCAGATGCCAAGGCCCTTCTATCGTATCACTGCAGAGGGGGAACTTTACTGCATAATTCAAAATCACAAATATTTACAGAATTACAAAATAATTGTCAAAAGCTCATTTTACCCTGTTCCCTGCTTCAATGGGAGCCCTGCTGTTTCTTCCAGACGGTAAGCTGGCCTCTTGCCCAGACCATATATCTCTTACGACAGGCTCCTTAAGGACCAAATCTAAATGGAAGCCAAAAGAAATATGTCTTGCTAAGTGACACAAGGGTAACTTTCCGAGTCTGATTCTGAGCCCATTTTAACTGATTTTGCATGGATACAATGTTGCTGGCTTTAACTGCATTAATCCAGATTTGTACTGATGCAAGCAGAGAGCTCCAGTGCCTTTGACACTGGTACAAAAACAAGTTTCTAAAAATGCTGAAGTTGCAACCAGTGACCTAGGCAGTATTTTAACAATTGCATTCACATCTGGCCTCTGGATGATTTCTCAGTTGTTTACCTTCCTCATTGGCAGCAGAACCAAATTGCTATGTTACCTTAGGTAAGGGGGTAACATTCACAATCTCTTACATTTCATTGCTGCTAGGAGAGTTACGGGAACAAACCTACTGTCCAAAACAGAATAATCTTCTAGCTTTGACTGAGCTTTGTACCAGGCTTTCAGGGCAGACTGCCCCTGCTCCTGACACAGGTACCAAAAGAACTGCACACCTTTTCCAGGAGGCCTGAGTAGGGCAAGGAAGGGCTTAGACGGGTGTTACTGCTGGTGGGAGAAAATATAGCATCCAAAGGGATGTCAAAGCTTCTGTTATCATGGTGCCTCTGACAGAGCTCGTTTAGAGCCAGTGCTGTTCTTCACCATTTTCTCCACCAAATACCCCAGCAATCCTTGGTAAAGAGGACACTAGGGTAACCATTCAGACTACCGCCAGGATTTATGAGCACCTCCGAAGCTTGGGCTGCTTAAACACAGCACCCCAGGTTGGATTCACAGAGAAAATATTTCCGTGATACACCTGTTCTTTTCTCTGTTTTGGGGGGTACTTTATGTTATTCATACATAAAAAGTTGTATTTCTCATACACCTCTCAAGATACGTGGCTTTGTCTTTTCAAATATTCTCACTCTTAGGACCGGACTTTATGTCTACCTAATCTAACATAAGTTAACTCAGGAAAACTGCACTGTAGCAAAATCCATCTCTATTTGCCTGAGTTTTGAGCTCACCAGTGGACATGCTTTGTCTCTCTTGTTGCTGTTGGGCTGAATAGAGCTAGGATGTGCTGCAGCAGCACCATCATTTGGGCCACATTGTCACTGCCTAGCAAAATCCTACAGCAATCACTGGCATGATGAAAGTGTGAAAGATCAGATGGTGACTGATGTTCTATTGGGGAGGCACAAAATGGCAGCTGTGGAGTAGCATGAGGGAGCCTGATACTGTGCACTGATACCATCATTATGGATTAAGTAACAGGATGTCAGTCTGCCCTCACTTCCTAAGCATACCCCACAATAATAATGAATGAATCTTTCCTCATCTCTGTTCTCCTTTTCACCTCCCCCACCAAGTTTCCAGTGGTGTTCATCCCATTCTTGCTTTGGGAAGGCACCCCCATAAAAGTCCTTTTCTATGAAGAGGAGAGAGTGCAATTTAGCTGGTCTGTAACCGTCTGTTTCCATTCATTCCTGAGGTTTTCCAGCTGCCCATGAAAACAATGCACTGATACACTCTGTGTGGACTTGAACAGCGTCCAGAGAAAAGGGTTAGGTGGGGCCGGGAGATTTGGGAAGTGCTCTTTGTCCTGGAAAACTGCATGGATACTGGCACAACATGATCAGAAAGATGGTGGCAGAGGAACAGTCTGCTGATTCCCCAGCCGTGGTCCACACACCAGGCTTTGGGGTGAAGCATCCAGCTCCTTGCTGGGCAAAAGTCAGGAGTACCAAACTCAAGCATTTAAGCACTGGGATTAAAACCAAACTGAATTCCAAGGGGGGCTGATGCTGTACTTCATGGGTGTATAGTAGAGAGATTTCAGCAGAAAGGATGCAATATTTAGTTAATTTTTCACTCAAATGTTCTTCCTCTCCTTTTCATCTTCCTTCCTTGTCACAGAGAGGCATCAAGTGAGTAATAAAACACGCTAACAGCACAACTTCTTGATTTATACCACCAGCAGATCTCAGGCAGAACTCCCTGATGAGTTGGAGGGAACAGCCTGATTAAAAATTGATGCCACAGTATGGTCTGTCTTACCAACAGCACTCGCAAGTGAAATTCATCTAGGATATAAACTGTGACATTTAAAAAGCCTGTTGGGAGAAACTTGACCAAAAAAAAATATAATAATTGGTGTGCGTGGCTTTGGGGAATAAAGGCAATTGCCATGCCACTTTATGGAATATTGTGTGTGAATCACTGAAGCTATTGTCTTCTGCTGCCTTTTTCCTGGCCTCAAGAGGTTAACATCTTTCCAGAGCCAGAACCGCATGTATGTGCCACAGAGCTGTGTCTGGTCTGGGTATGCGGGTGATCCGGATTTCATGTTGCTTGCCTGAGAGACCCACTGGTGAGAATAATGAGGGGGTTCAAAAGAAGAATATCCTTTCTGCCAAAAGTGGTCTTTTAACCAAGCCTTTGCTTATTTGTTGGGGGAGATTACTCACAGGGTCACCTGGCAAAAATGACTGGAAGTTATGAAAGAAAGGGCCTCCTGCCAACTATTTAAGAGAAAGAGGGAGAGGAATGGAGAAGAAACTGGAGAAAGAGCAGTGAGTTGGCTGCAGGGAAAGGGACATTTTGTGATTCAGAGGAGAAGCCAAGAACCAAGGCTGTAAAGGGAGGGAGAGGACCCTGGGCTCCTTAGAAGGCTCAGTGCTATATTCTGGTGGCATTAGAGCATAAATTGAAAGCTGAGGTGATGAAAAAAAAGCACAGGCACTTAACACTTGCCTTGTACAGCAGAGGTGGAGATCTAGGAAGGGGTGAGCATAAAACACCAGAGTAACCTGGGTCTTGGCACTGCTTCTGAAGGTGCAGGGCAGCTGATCTTCCCCATCCTACTTCCAGAGAGGGGCAAAGAGAGCCTGTGCTATGAAACTGAGACCAGGAGGCTTAGCTGAGTCATTCACTGCCTGTTGGTTGTTCACTGAGCACGAAGAGGTGCTTTGATACTGGTGAAAATGAGGGTGCCTCTGAGATACCCCCATCTATCTTAGTCCAGGCTGTTGTTGCAGCAGCAGGGACCTTGTGGGGCCAGGGCAGAGTAGGATCCCAGAGAACTGGGCCTTCAGCATGCCAATGAGGAAAGTTATTGCAAGGCAGCAGAGGTGCACCCAGTGACATCCAAGGACAACAAAAATATACATACCCAGCACAGTTCCCTGCAGCTTACACCACTTTGACAAAACATCTGTTGGCCTGGAGTAAAATCCCTCCCCTATTCTGAAGCAGATACATTTCCCCCTGAAATAGCAATAGGGGCTGCTACATCTGCTCACACCATGGCCCAGCTTCAGCCCCAGGAGGATGAGGCCTTAGCTAAATCAGACTGAGCTGCCTTTATCTTACACTCTCCTGTGAATAACTTTTCTTATTGCACCTCTTTACACAAGCGCCAAACCCCAAGCAGGCAGGAAAGCCATCCAAAATGCAAAAGAATTATGACAGAGGCTCAAACATCACGGGGTTTTGGAAAGTTTGTTCATTTAGTAAAAACTAAATGTGCAAATCAAACTCTCTGGCAGCATTTGTGTGATGATAATCATGCTGATTAAGTGTTCAAGCCTTAGGATATGCTGGGAACGGCACTAGGACCTAAAAAATAACCACCCCATGCTTTTGGAAGACAGCTGCAGGCTCTTCCTGTTCTGCTCTGTAAGTGATCCATCTCCTCTCACAGATCTGTTCACTTTGGATGCAATTGCTCAAAATATGCATTACTTCTGGTCATACAGATAAATACAAAGGGGACTAGCGGTTGTGCTGTTAACCCTTCAGATCCCACTAGGCCTTAGGCATGCAACAAGGAAGAAAAAGATTCAGAGACAAGTTTTCCGTACAACTGACTTTGATAAAGCAAATCAGTTACATTAGCTAAGATTACTAACCTTAGGAAATACACTTTTCCTCTCTCCTTTCTAAATTTGTCTATGGTCTTTATTACCATTTGCTAATGAGAAAGGTGCATGTTCTCCTGGTTTATGTGTTGGTGAAGGAAAGGGCAAAGCTGATCAAACCAATGGCTTTGATTCACTTTCAGCTTTAAATTTGGTATATAATTTTCATCTAATCAGGGCTCTACAGTGGTGTTAGTGAATATCTGATGTTTAAGGTATGGAGATGGATTCCCAGGAAGTTACAATGGCACAGAAGTGACAGGAAGAAAGAATCAGGACAGAGGAGATGCTATTTAGCTTGGCTGGTGGCTTTGGGAATTTTCTCTCCCCTTCCTCAACTACAAATTTCACAACTAAACCACTGAAATCATAAAAACAATAGCTGCTTCTTAGAGGCAATACTGAAAGATGCAGTCTTGGAGCTCTTAACAGGAATGGAAATGTGAACATTATTAACTGTTAACCATATAGGAACATATACATGCTGTGGACCAGCTACTGCAGCTGTTTGACTGCAGTAAATTGGTGCAGTCGGGCTAAACAAACCTGATTAAACTACCTACCTTGATGAGCCAGTTCTGCACCAGGCTCCTAAATCAGCCAGTATCCCTCTGGGACAAGCTGCAGTAGCCAACATACAGCTCTGGGCCTGCCCTAATTCACTGGCTGACTTCGTCACTGGGTAATCACACTTTGCAACTGGGAAATCAGAGCTTCTCTGTCATTACTGCATTCAGCAGAAGTAAAAAACAGCAAAGGACTGAGACTGGCATCTCCTGACACAGTTTTGGGTCTTTTCCATACATGCTAAAATTCTCTGCTATGTCTTTCAAGGAGTGATCTGGACCCAAATGGAAAAACTTACTGATTTGAGTGTTTTTATAATTGTTATTACTATTATACTTACTAATGTTATTCTGTCCTGCTAAGGAGGTGCTGGGGCAGGAACAACTTCTGCAAGAAATCAGCGCAAGCTTTGTGAACCTGGTATCCTCTGCCCATCCTTGAAGCTTTCATCTCTTTGACAGCAAGTTCATCCTAAAGAATCAAACATCAGTTTGAAAGGAAAAGAAGAAACCAAGAACTGGAACAAAGGAAACTTTGTCCGGTACTTCTTTCCAGCCAAAGAACCCTTTAATAGCAATCTATTAGACAAATCCCAGGCCTAGGGGGTTGTTACAGAGGTTTTGGAGTCCTGCCAGAATTTTTTTATTTCTTTGTGTCTCCAAATGTGTGTTGTCTGAATGGAGTTGAAAAGAGGAATCATTCAGTGTAATCAGAAGTTTCTCCAGTCTCACAGAAGTCCCTGTTTCTGATGGGATGTGTGATCCTTAATAGCCAAGGGAGCTGACTGTTAAATATCATTTATTATTAATTTGTATGGAAAAGAGTCTGAAACCTTTGAAATGCAGATTGTCAGCTCTGTAGTTAGACCTGAACTGAAATGATAAATTCCAGAAGTCAAAGTGGTGATTGCTTGCTTTAATTCGTCTCTCTCTTTTTAAAAGGTAGATGACAAAAGAATCTGGCCCCAACCCCCAGTGTAAAAAGAAGCTGTTATTATTTCAGAGAAATAATTTCAAAGGGCAAGTCAATAAAGCAGGATACACACAAAATAAAACCTTTGGAATTCTGTTATTGTTATTATTATTATTGTAGGTTCAGATGACTCAAATGTTATTATTTTCTTCTTGCATTACCAGCCAAGAAAACCAACGACAACCACAGAAAGCTCTGCAAATCTCAGCAATTTTGATTCCCACTTACATTACTGGAGCAGCTGTTGCACTCGCAGGTCAGTTCTGCATGTGGACAGCCCCACACTGTGCTTTGTCTTCTTGAAAACTTTAGCTTGATTTAAGAGCAGGATTCATGTCCAGCCTACCTTGCAGAACTAAACTAAGCTTACAGTATTAGGCATGTTAGCAGGTCAGAAGGGGCTCAGTTGTGTGCTAGTACTTTGTATGTTATGTAGCACTGGTTCATGTGCAGGTAAGAGGCTTGTTTTGGTGGTGGCTGCCTTTGGTGAAGTTTGCAAGGAAGAGGTCCATTCCATGGACAATCTTTTGCTATTGCTCTCTCTATGCTGCTGGTTTCAAAGGGGAAAGTCAGCTGAAACCACAGTCTTGCCCACCTATGAGTCCGGATCTTTCACCCACCTTCTCATCACCATGATCATGAGGCAGCAACATCAAAGCTTAAAAGCACTTATACCGATACACAAATAAACCTGTGCTGACCATGAGTGGATTGTCCTTCCTGGTGTGGTGTCTTGCAGGGAAGGAGTTGCGCTGCTCTCTTACCCCATAATAGACAATGAGTGAAGCGTGACGACCAAGAACTACTCACATGAGGAAACAGCTATTTTAGTTTATATCAGGATAAACAAACAGAACGACAGCATACCAAAACTGCTTCAATGAACTAAATAAAATTATTAAAAATACATTTTTTTCAATAGAATAGCAGAGCAGGGACTGATCCTTCTCCATCCCAGACATTGGAGTGCCCTAGAAGAAGCACATAAAACAATTCTGACTGAGAGGAAGCATTCAGTGCACTTGGGACTGTGTGAGTGCAGGTGTGAATGCCTATGAAAAGTGCAGATTTACCACAATCCACTAGAGATCATCATAGTTAAAGATGGAATTTGCATTAACAATTTCAATATGATTTCATGTTTGCTTCATGCACAATTTGACTGAATATACTGGTACATTTCTCCATATGTTAACATGCTTAAACCAGGACAGCTTGACTTGATTACAAACTGACTTATGCTGAGCTACATAAAGATGGTCAGCTGTCCATGGAAAACATGTTACATCCAATTTGCTCTCTCTTCAGTGTTTCTCTTGCTCCATGGAAAATTAACATACATTTACTTCTTCCCTTTTCCTCTTTCTTCCATGTGTGTTTGATTTCTGTCACAGCCACCAGTAAATATAACAACAGCTCAAAATGCTGATTGGAACAAGAGGACACCAAGCTACATGAGTCCCAACAACTGAAGGTTGATTTAACTGAATTGAGTCTCTCTAATAAGCAAGAGGATGTAAAACTAAAACCCAAAACAAATCACCATTTGCAGTGCTGAAGGTGCTGGCCACATCAGTCTGATTCAAGGACTCTTTAGCTGTCTCTTGTATTCCTGGACAAGAGTTTGAGCCCAGGAATAGTGAAAATTTCAAAACCAAACCTGTTTTCACCCCAGATAATTTTTCCTTGACTTTCACTGCAACAGGGAGAAGAAAGCTAAAGCCCAACCAGATGAAGCACAGAGCTCAGGATATCTGTCAGAGTACTAAGATGGGTTCCTTTTGCATTTTTACACTATCATTGGTTAGACTTTAACAGTGACCGTGGCTCTCTTGCTGCTGCCAGGAGTTGGAGATGTCCTTTGTAGATGTTCATTTCCTTTCCGCAAGCAGTCAAAGAGGTCACTGTTGAGCAAGACTTTCTACTTAAAGAACTGCTAAAACAGCTGTAGCAGACACCAAGGTTTGAACTAATTTTTACCGGGTCCAGAGAGGTGTCTTTGGAGGGTGAGAGGAGAAGGCACACCAAGGTGTGAGTGTTGGGCAGCCTCAATAGCAGGATAGTGTCTCTTGAGTTCCTGGGGGAAGGGAGGTGGCTGTGCAGCCCTTTCACTTATGTAAGCAGTTAGTAGGGATTCTTTTGAGCTATGACAACATCAGACTTGCCAACAGTGGGTCAATATGAAGTTTCCTCCTTACCTTCACCAGATATACATGCACTGGGTAACACAGCAATGCGAAAGTACTGCAGTTGCCCAGATATCTTCATTTGAAAGAGATATTCCATCAAATTCCCACATCATCCAGCTACAGAGAAAGGACATTCATGTATGCAGGCATTCTGGCAGGAGCCATTTACTTTGGGGCCAGATGTAATTCGAAGTTATTCTGAATATTACACTGCAGCAGCCTGGCCAAGCCCAGTAATGCTGATTATTTGGGCTTTCCTGATTTTCCATATGGAGCTGATTTTGTTTAGTTCTCTCTCTTGTAATTAATAACTTTTCCCTTTTGTTCATTTCTGAATCTTTGTTTTATCTCTAGCATTTTCTGGAATAGTTTCCAATTTAGTTAATCCATTGCTTGCCTCCTCAGTGCACGTAGCAGAACTCATTCAGCCATACAGTTTAATGACGTACAGCTCAAATCTCTGCTGCACAATCTCACATCCACTTCACATCAAGCTGGCATTTGTGTCATTTATATTTTGTATGCTATAAACTCACAAACTATACCGTTTCATACTAGAGAAATGTCAATAATGTTAAAAAAAAACCCAACCTAACCACTAGCAAACATATGGGATCTGTACATTCTGTCCTTTAAACAAGTGCAGATTTAGCAAGGAGGGGGAGGGAAAAGGAAGAGAACGAGAGCCACATCCCCCCACTGCCAACGCAGTGCATGTTCCTGCAGCATCAGTGTTTGGATTAGGCCCATGGCCACCCTACTTTGGTTTCAAATCAAGAAGAAATAGATGAAATTCAATTCCCCACAGTCAGTTTGTAGCGATATTAGACTTCTGCATCCTGAGGAGTGTTTTAAATAGTGTTCACATGAGATTGGCTCTTTGCATTGAGAGTGTGTTCATAAATGGGATATCAGACATTAATAAATGATGAGTATTTAGCCCGTAGGCAGACATGTGTAAAATGTACTAAATCCTGGCTGGTTACAAACGCAACAGCATGGATTAACCAGACTACCTTTTTTGCACTTTTAACTCCAGGCACACAGCAGGGTTCAGTCCAGGACTGGGTCTCCTAAGTACTTCCACAAGTTAAACAACAAATATTAATCTACTAGAACATACAAGCAAATGATGAGCTTGAAGTGTATGGATGAAGCGGACTTGCACACAGTAGCTGTATGTTGGAGTCAGCCTGTACGTCTGTGTGTAGGTGCACAGTCCCACATATCCCAGCAAGGACAGGGAGGGATGTCAGTGGGTCCCTGTAAGGGCGGGTCTGAACCACAGAACACTGGAAGCCACACAGCAGAATATGTGTGATATCACAGCTCTGATCCCAACATTAGTGGGACAGTTACCTCCCCTGGCTGTGTGCACCAAGTGTCAAGAAACCCAGCTGCGGGGATCTCTGGGCTTATGCTGTTGTCCTCAGGCGAATGTGGGTGGATGGTTGTCCCTCATTTTCTTTTGTTTTGTCCTCCAACTACTTAGAGCATCTGGGATTCCAGTTACTATATATTTTGAAGCCTTTGCTGCCTTATCCTTCATGCTGCACCATGACATTGAGTGTGCTTCAAATGAATGAAATGCTTCCTTTAAAGCTAGTGACAATTCACTGCCTGACTCTCTTTGGGACCACATTTAGGGGTTTTTTTTAACAGATTAATGGCCAGAAGGCCACAACAAAGAGCAACACATATGACTGAATAGTAACTTTTCATAGAGCGCATTGAGCTCAGGAGCTGATTAGAGGCTTCGCAAAGCAAGAGCAATGTTAATCCTGGACGGACTCCTAAAATATTTCGTAAGCTGCATTTAATTAAAAGATAATTAAATACACAAGAGTTGATGCACGAGTTGTACATTTGTGCATCCCACTCAATGAATGAATCATTTCCCTGCCATCTTCTCTGACACAGAAATACCTTGCAATCCATTAAAAATGCTTAAATACTTTTATGGCTTCAATGGACCACTTGCCACCACGAGCCACACAGGACATGGTTACTGAAATCCAGAGCTGAACTGATGTAACTATAGTGCTTCTTCAATGATTCTAGGAGAGACTGGAGGCTCTCTACAGGAGAACGCAATCGCTGGCATTGCTGCTAAGGCAAACATCACCCAAACTACAGCCAAATTCACAAAATAGATGGTCTTTTATATTTCCATACCCCCCATAACATGTGTGCATCTGGGGCAGATCTCAGTTGACACAGCTTTACCAACGGTATCACTTCATCATGGAAACAGCACATGTCCTTTGCAGACAGGCACTGTTGTTACCAGGTGCCCCACTCCTGTTACTGGTAGAGAGCCACAGGGAGCCAAGACATCTTTGTTGCTGACATGGACAGTGGGATTGAGTGCGCCCTCAGCAAGTTTGCCGATGACACGAAGCTGTGTGGTTCAGTGGATACGCTGGAGGGAAGGAATGCCATCCAGAGGGATCTTGACACGCTTGTGAGGTGGGCTGATGCCAACCTCATGAAGTTCAACCATGCCAAGTGCAAGGTCCTACACCCAGGTCAGAGAACTCCCAGGCACAGCTACAGGTTGGGCAGAGATTCAGAGCAGCCCTGCAGAGAAGGACTGGGGAGTGGTGGTCGATGAGAACATGAACATGAGCCGGCCGCAGTGTGCACTCGCAGCCCAGAAAGCAACCGTATCCTGGGCTGCATCCAAAGGTGCGTGACCAGCAGGCTGAAGGAGGTGATCCTGCCCCTCTACTCTGCTCTTGTGAGACCTCACTTGGAGTATTGTGTGCAGTTCTGGTGTCCTTAACATAAAAAGGACATGGAGCTGTTGGAACAAGTCCAGAGGAGGGCCACGAGGATGATCAGGGGACTGGAGCATCTCCCATACGAAGACAGAGAGTTGTGGCTGTTCAGCCTGGGGAAGAGAAGGCTGCGTGGAGACCTCATAGCAGCTTTCCAGTATCTGAAAGGGGCCTATAGGGCTGCTGGGGAGGGCTCTTCATTAGGGACTATAGTGGCAGGACAAGGGTTAATGGGTTCAAACTTAAACAGGAGAAGTTTAGATTGGATATAAGGAAAAAATTCTTTCCTGTGAGGGTGGTGAGGCACTGGAATGGGTTGGTCAGGGAGGTTGTGAATGCTCCATCCCTGGCAGTGTTCAAGGCCAGGTTGGATGAAGCCTTGGGTGCCATGGTTTAGTGTGAGGTGTCCCTGCTTATGGCGGGGGGTGNGGTTGTGAATATCCCTGGCAGTGTTCAAGGCCAGGTTGGATGAAGCCTTGGGTGCCATGGTTTAGTGTGAGGTGTCCCTGCTTATGGCGGGGGGTGGAACTAGAGGATCTTATTGTCCTTTCCAACCCTAACTATTCTATGATTCTATGACTGACAAGGTGGGTATGTGTGGATTAGTTGAATGGCAGCCGGATCCAGTCAGACCAGGATGCAGTACAGGAGCAACCAGCCCCTTCCCCAGCACAGAGCACAGACCTGCTCTCTCAGTGAGGGGCAGGATCCTATTGCAGACCCACAAAGCACTGCAGCCCTGAAGGCACACACGCCTCATGCTCCAGTGTGCTGGGGACCTGTCAGCTTCACTCACTTCCCTTCAGTGGGCTGAGGACAGTGGTTAGATCAGCAGCCTTCCCACTGGATTAACGCAGAGCTTTGCAGCTCTGCCGGCGTTATGCCTGTGCCTGTCAGGATCCATCAGGCAGCCAAGCCTTAGCAGTTAATAGAATAATGGAGTGAAAACAGTAACATTATCTCTTCCTGAAATACCAGAAGGTCTTTTAGATAATACTGAACACAGCTATGATTTCGCAGAAAGGAGGCTACCTGGACACTGCATGTAAGGGGATGTGCCCAAACAGTAGTGGATGATCCATAGCTGAACACTCAGGGCTGTTCCCATCCCAGGTGACAAGCATCAAGTGGGGTTCAGGGGCACCAAAACTGATTGGATGGACTGGGAACACCAAAGGGGCAGATGGACGGGAAGAGGGTTCTGCAAAATGACAGGGCTGTGGCTGTTCTTCTCTACTACTACCCCCTCAATTTGTCATTGTCTCCATTATGAACCAGGAAGCAAAGACAAGGTTGCTCAGGTTTTGTACCTTGAGGGAATATTGTTCTTTGAATACATCTTTTAATGTGTGCTGATCTAAGGTCGTAGTAACTCAGGATGAATGATTTCTATCACCTTTGCATCAGGCCCAGCATGCTGTGCTCAGACCCTGCAAGTCCGTTGGATCCTGACATAATCCTCACGTGTGTCCTCACATGGCATGAGCAGACCCCTCCGAAGGCTGTGTGCCTGAGCTCACGGCACACACATGCAGCAATGTGACCCCCTCCAGGCATTAGGAGTCAGCTGGGTCCATCACGAGGTGGCTCTGGATGGAGCAGAGTGAACATGTGTCAGATCACAACTGCACTGGGAAGCATGTTCCAAGATCTGGTTGTCACCACCAGTTCTGGCCTGTCACTCCCATGCCCTCATTATAAATCACTGCAGAATAAAAAGGCAAATTCATAGCACGTAAATCAAGCTTAGGAAGTTTGCAGGTCTGTTTCCTATTGAACTCAAGCAAGTGATGGAAGAAAAGTAATTAGAACCAAAAGCTGGTGTTCAAGCATTTATTCCAGTCAGTGATTGGGAAGAAGGGTGATGCCTGGTCTCAGCAGGCCATCGCTGGTAGGATGAAAGCTCAGCTAGAAGTAGTTGATGACTCTTCTGATGGACTGAACACTTGCGCTTCGTGCCTGCCATGCATTGAAGTTGCTGAACTCGCCCCGCTCCACCACGTACATACGGCCTCGATAGTTGGGCTCCTCGTACAGCACCCACCTGAGCAGAAAGGAAGAGTTATTCAGGCCTCAGCAGTGTGGTTGTGTGAGCTGCCCACATTGAGTGGCTGCAGTTAGGCACTGCAGTGCTGCAAACTACCAGGGCCTGATGATCCCTCTGCAGTCCTGGTCCTATCCTGCAAACAGAAACAACCCTGATGGAGTTAACAGCTGGTGCTTCCCCCCCATTTCCAGTGCAGTCTGGCAGTTATCCACAGCCAGACTAGATCTTGCCTGTAGAGGAAATCGTTAACGGTTGCACCAGTGATGAAGCCTGGGACCAGGGGCTCCCTGCTTCACGTTGCCTGTAGGAATCAATCTCTCTGAGCTTCATCATGTGCAGTAAAACAATTTGATAGCATCTGATAGTGCTAAAGGAGGACATAAATTCCCTCAGCCCCTGGATAAACCCATTTTGAACTGTAAGGAGACCCTAATGCTCGAAGGATGTTTTACCTCTTTGAACTGACACAGTAGATATGATGGGAACCATATTTAATAGTTTCTCTCTTTGTTAGTAAATCTCAATGGCCCCTCTTTGGTGCTTTCCAACAGAGAGCAGGACCTGACCCAGTTACCTTCACTTTATCTCTATGTCCAGAGTTAACTATTACTTTCCCTTGGGATACAAATAGATATAACACTCAACAACCTTGGTGACTTTATCATGCCTGACTTCAGCTAGCTTGCCTATGTCTTTCTCCATTGGCAAGTCTCTTGGCATGTCATTCTCTATGAGAAGGACACAAAGTAGGGAAGAATTCTGATGGTTGAGAGTGACAAATTTTGCTATTCTTCTCACCCTCCTTTTCATGTGGACAGAAATATGAACTTAACACAGCCACAACTGTCACCTCTTTCCCTTAAATCTCCAATGCCTTTTAACTAAGCTTTGCCATTGCTCTGACAATCTTACTGTCAGCTTTCCACCCCATCACTGCTGAACTGCTCATCTCTGCCTTGTTCTTCTCTTCCCACTGTTTCAGGGAATTTTTAAGGATCTCTCTGTCCTGTCTATTGGCAGAGCACAAGTACAGTCTTCCAAATAATTTGGCTTCTGTGGTCTATCTCTTCCCGGGAATTCAGCTGTGACAGCAGGGTTAGGACCCACGGCATGTGGGATTTCTAGGCACAAACTCCTTCAAGTACCGGATGGGGGAAAGACTGGTGGGCCTCCAGAGTCAGACAGCAGCTGGTGAACTCAGCTCACAGTCTGACCCAGAGCAAAATGCTGGAGCCAAGGAAAAATGTTGTTTATAAAGCCACCCACCCACGGGCATTATTTAAACTATAAGCAAAAGATTACGGTATCCAGTTGAGCCACCTTCCCAATTCCTTGACATATTTGGACTTACTTCATGTTCCTGACTGGACACCGGGGGGGACCATGGTAGGTCCCTTCTCCCATGTGCCTGAGCACCAATACAACAGCACATCGAGCACACGTCTGCCTGGTGCCCCTCTCCACCCTGCTGCCCACACTTGCATGCCCCTTTTCTGCAGCATCGCTGCAACGTGCTCAGCCAAGACATTCGGATCCTGAGTGTTTCCTGCAAACAAACAGCTTCATTCTTGGGCACTTTTTGCAGCCAGTTTATATCTGGACTGGAATTACAATGTCATCCTCAGGCTTTTCCTTTGAAGCTTAATTTACAGCGCATGGAGAAGGCTGCCCGCTGCTCATGTGAGTGCAATAGCAGGTTGCCCTGAAGACATGTCCCCCCAGCACAGACCTTGATGTGCTCAGCCCTTCAGCTTAATGAAGAACTACTTATAAAATGATCCTGCTCCTTTAGTTACACTTCAGCCTTGTTCACAAGGCACACATGGCTTTCTTCCTTTCCTACCTCATCCCTTCATCTTATACACACCTCTCCATAGTTTTGGATCATCGTGGGTCTCTTTTCTCCATCAGCTCACCATCTCTCCCTCAAGCACTCCTGAAAAGAGCTCCCAATCCTATTTTCTGTAGCTCCCGATCACTCGCTCCTGCTGAGAGCACTAACGCTATTGAAAACATTGCATTGCAGTGAGCATGGGCACTGCTGGCCCCCCAGGACATGGTAGTTTTTCCAGCTTTGCTCTGCTCTAGTGCATCTTTCAACAACCAGTGGACCCTGGGCAATAGTGCAGAGGGTAGAGCCCTGTTACAGTCACTGTCTTTACCAAGGCTGCTGCATTTCTCTCCAGACATGTGGTTGATGGTCTGCATAGTTTCATGGAGGGAATGGGACAGGCCTTGGGGTAGATGAAATGAGACTGTAGGATCTAATGTGGTGATAAGAACCCACAGGCCTTCCCTTCTGCTTAAGGAAAGGCTGCAAAGAAGAGGAATGAAAGGAATAGCACAAAGATGGAGAAAAGTGTACTGGCAATGCAAGGTGATGAGTGAAGGCTTGCATGGCTTATTTAGCTATTCCTTTATTGCTTCAAATTTACATTCTCTTACACTAAGAGCAAGCGAGGAAATCAAGTCAGCCAGGAGCCCAGAAACAAAAAACACGGAAGATCCTGTCCTCAAGCCCAGCATGGGAGAGCTGATCCAGGCACATAGCACACAGCCCTCAGACATCTCGGTGCTGTGTTTCATTAGCACATAAACCCAGAGGACACAGAAATAAAACTCTCATGGAACCAGCGCAAGTCCTATAAGCCAAAACTGTCTGCTCATGATGAAAAGCTAACAACAGAGTGCTGCAGCTCCAGCCTGAATCAAGCAGGATGCTTTCAGCAGGGCTCGAGGTCACTCATGCTCTGCGTAGGACCTGAGCAGTGCCATGAGCAGCCCTTATCTCTGCCAAGAAATATGCATCATTTATTGAGCAGCACCATTCAGGTACCTGTTCTGGTTGATATTTCACAGCCTGGCTGCAGAACATCTACCAAATGCCCACAAATGCTTCAGCAGGATAAATGGTTCATTTGGTTGCTCCAAGTTATGTCACTGTAGCATAGAAAAACTCTTTTTGGGGTATTTTCTCCCAGACTGTAAAACAAATTCAGCTTTTGAAAGTTGTTATTTCTAGGCAGTCCTCTGTGGAGTGGCTGAGGCACAAAGGAGGACAAGAAGCACACATCTTCATCTAAAACCAGATGATACCATATGTGATACTGGAGCTGGCTCTGCTCGTGGGATGGGCAAAGCCACTCACCATGCAAACCCGCAACAGCTTCCGAGGAGGCGGTAACACCTCAAAAGTGCTCCGAAATAGCAATCTCATTTCCAGGATGGATTTAACAACTTTATCATCACTGTCTCTGGCTGTGTGGGATAGCAGTTGCCAGCCACAGGGCAGCAGGAAAGGTGCTGGACACACTCAGCCCCGCCGCACACCACATCAAAGGCAGATGTTTTTCTCCATTGCCATGTTTCCAGGTGATCCGTTATCAATTCCTGCAGGCATGGCCACCCCCACAAGTACAGGCAGCAGCTTTCTAACAGCACATGACACCATCCATGGATTTTGAAGAGGAAGCAAATATTTCTGTATCCAATGGATGTCGCATTGTAGGAATTAAGGGGGAAAATTGTAGAGTGAGATTTTGGTGGGCAGAGAGCTTAGGAAGATGCTACTTACACCTGCTTTCAACATGCACAGGGTAAAACAGACCTACTTTCTGGCTGGGGATGTGCCGGAGATAGCCTGTGCCTGAAACTCCCCTCATCTCTGGTGACATGGTCTAGTGTGAAGCATCCCTGCCCATGGCAGGGTGGTTGGAACTTGATGATCTTAAGGTCCTTTCCAACCCTAAGTATTCTATGATCCCATCCCCTCTGCTGCCCTGATGGTCACAGATGGGTCCTGGGTCCAGCACCAGCTACACCTGCAGCACCTCCGGGGTCACCTGGGGTTGTATGGTCCATCCAAAGGAGAAAAGCAGTGCCACAGGGTCTCTTTCTTCTGCCTGGCTCACCTCTGCTGCAGTATCTCCTCCTTCCCTCCTCCTCCTGTGCCTGAGGCAGCTGGTCCCACTGCACTGTCCTGCTTTTAATGACCTTTACAGACCTTTCCGTGCACTTGGAACAACCACCTCCCTGGGGTCTGAATGCAATGCTACAAACCCCAATGGGATTCCTCACCACGATCCTCTCAGTATTTAATTTTTTCCCCTATATAGCACTCCTCAAAGCCTTTGCAAAGTCATGTGATGTTAACATGAACAGCCCAGGCTCCCTGCGAAGGCAAGCAGGCACTGTGCCCCTTATATGTTTTGTAGGGGAGGGGGAAAATCAATCTGAAAAATGTAAGTGTTTGAAAGTTTCTGGGCACCTTCCCAATTTCTCAAGCTCCAGCCTCTGCTGCAGGGACACATGTGGTAAATAATTGGCCCTAGAGCTCTTGCCAGAGTACTCACAGGCGCTCTCTTGGCTTTATAGCATTGGTACTCAAATGTCTTTTGTTTCAAATGCTCAGCACTGACAGGGTCCCCACAAGGCTCTGGCCATTTCTTCCATCAGGAGCCGGTAGCTCTGCTCCTTAGTTTTAATGAACCACCACTGCCTGATCATAAGGCCTGGGTTTGGGAGAGGTCTTGGTTGAATCAGAGGGTCCTACAGGACGCTCACTGTCAGGGTGTCCTGAGCTTGGATGGCAACAGCCCTTTTCCAACTCCGGGAAAAAACTGCTGTTGGGCAGAAAGGGTCCAACCTCCCACCCTGGGTGCAGGTGGGATGCACAATACCCAGTCGAGGATTCCCGCCCCTGCAGGGGTTCCCCCTGTGCCTCTCCCAGGCACAGACTTGGGAGGATTTCACAGCATCCCCGCACTCCAAGCACACTTGCAGTGAAAATTGAGTTGTTGGACAGAGGGAAGGGGAGACGGACGGATAACAGCCCATCTCACAACAAGATTGATAACATAAAAACGACTGACCCTGTAGAGAAAATGCAAATTGCCACCCAACAGCAAGAAAAAGGCAAAGCTGACTTCCTGCTGAGGCTTCCAGGAGCATCGGCAGGGGCGGAAGGATGGGGCTGAGCATCAGCAACACATCCACAAAGTAGGTTCACAAGGCATTGAGGGTGACCTAAACCCCTCGTTGGGGTGGCTGTCCATCTCCACCACAGTTACTCCCGTCTTTCAGAGACAGGGATTAGTTTTAAGGTGAGGCACCACTGTCTCGTTTTTTGCTGCTCAAGGAGGAGGTTTCTGGTGTTGCAGCAAGTCTCGGTAAAGCCACTTGTAAAGCAAAATCCCTAAGCTGCATCACTCAGATACATCCATTCATAAACCTGCCCCCCCCCAAGCCTCTGCATAGATTTTAAAGAGGTGTTTGGAAACATGCACAGAAATGTGAAAGCAAGACAGAAAGGGAGAGAGAGAGAAAGAGGGAAAGAAGGAAAGAAGCTGGTTTTAGACTTCTTGTTTCCTACACCTTAAAAAGGTATCTCAGGGCTCTTGCTGCATGTGCTTAGTTTTCACCCTCCAAAAGCCATACCTTTTTGAAGCAGTTCTGAATGGGCAGGCACCAAAATTCACCTTTTAGACCATAGGCTTAACTCACTGTCTTAGGCTTTCTCCAAGTCCCCCCAGCACCAACAGGCTCTTCCAGGATGGGGGGAGTATCTGTGGCCACCTCATTCCCTGCAGTGCTGGGTACAAAGGGTCCAGGGCAGGAAGCACCGTGCTGGGACACGAGCAGTTACTTAC
This sequence comes from Agapornis roseicollis, assembly GCA_002631895.1. Classification (NCBI taxonomy): domain Eukaryota; kingdom Metazoa; phylum Chordata; class Aves; order Psittaciformes; family Psittacidae; genus Agapornis; species Agapornis roseicollis. Next base: position 106,737 of record NDXB01013512.1, read on the forward strand.
GCGCCGTCACCATACACTTTGAGGGCGTTGATGCAGGTCTTGTCCCAGCCTTGTCCCTGCAGGAAGGAGCAATCTTCCGTCAGCTCCAGGCTGGGACCGCTGAAATGGCTCCCCTCAAATATTTGGATCCTGTAGTGCTCGCCATGCTGGGGAGAGAGGGGCTTGAGTCAACCAGAAAGAAGCACAGCAGGTTATTTCCCTGGCTGTTATCAGACCAAGAGGAGGATGGAAGGGTGCATCAGATGGGGAGTGTGGGAAGCAGTCCGACAGCACTGGTGCCAGGACACACAGAACACGCACAAACTCGTGCCACCTCCCAGCACACCGCGCCAACCAGGAAAGCAGCCAGAAACCATCATCTCTGCACCCAGCTGCACCTTCCTATAGCTGCCATCCACATGCAAACACATCACCTGTGGGCTGTGCTGGAACTTGCTCATCTGCAGATGCCCCCACCAGCCCACAAACCCTCCATCCCAAATACAGCATCAGCTACAGCCCTGGCTCTCCATACACACACACAGCAAACCCTCATACTTATCTAGAGTGTACAAACATGCTAGACTATTTCCCTAAACTAATTTATATTGCTTCCAGATCCATGTGTAGCTGCTGCTCCTGACAGGAGATGTTGTGCCTTTCCTTAAGGAAAATAAAACAAGGGAAAAGGAAGCTTTTCCAGCATCATCATTGCTGTGAGCCCTTGCTGGTGACATGGCAGAAAATTGCGCCAGGGAGGTTTCTGCAGCTTGTGGCACATGTACATAGGACAGAGCGAGCTGGAAGGGTGCTTTTAAGCCAAATTCAAAGCATACAAAAATGCGTATTTCAAACAAACAATGTCAATGCACTAAGGCTGAGCTGCAATGCCAAACCCCACAGCAGGCAGCTGCCGGCAGCAGCCAAGCGGATACCGTGCCTGAGCAAGCATTCCTCTGGGAATCTGCACTGCAGAAATGCCTTGAAGCACTCGCTGGCATCTCACAGGGTAAAACGTGGACCAGAAAGGAGGAGCACATCCTCATGCCAGCAGGGCTCCAGGGCCTGGGGCAGAGCATCCCTCCATGTATGGGCTACAGAGGTGCAGGAGGGACATTAGAGACTTGAAATAAACATACTGCTGTGCCAAAAAGCAGCTTTGGAGCCAGTGAGAGACCCTGCCAGCTCCAAGTGGGTTTATCATTGCCCCAGAGGTCGCGGGTGATAGGAGTCAAATAGAAAGACCTAACACAGATTCACTTTTCTTGGCTAGTTTTTAATCTTCCCAATTAACCCTTCCTCAGGACAATGCTTTTAAAGGCTTCATAATGGGGTGGGGGAGGGCTACATAGTATGGGGAAAACAGTGGGCTTGGTTTAGGATTACAGGGAGAGGTTTTCAACAGCAGAAAATTCAGCTAGGAGCAGCCCATAGGTCTGGTTCTGAAAGCCCTCAGACTGCCTGCTCCCCCTCTGCGTGCATGGGGAAAGCAGGCTGCCACGGCTCAAACTTGCCGTGGGCAGTGAACCTCCTTTCTAATTCCCCCATGAGTATTCCACAGGGACTCACGTTATAAAGGAAAAAGCATGTGATGTTGGCAGGACCTTGTCACCTCCTCTGAGAAACCATGGGGAATCTCGTCCCATTAAAGCCACTGTGTTTCGCGCTGTGGGAGGAAGGTGATGCGTCTTCCTCCCCTCTAGCAGCCATGGGAAACCGCAACTCAGCTTTGTGGCCTGTGAAGACCACTCCAAGGGGGCATAAACCTTCCCCAGGAAGCAATTCCCTTCTCAATGAGGTGTATAATTTCTAAAGAGCATAAACTTTTATTATGCTTATACATGGGGCCCTTGTGACCAGAAGAAATAAAGCCCAACAGCAGCTCCGTCCCACTGATGTGCTGACCAGGAGAGCCAGCAGTATCCACTCACCATCCCAACGGGCCGGCAGGAGCCCAGGTGGTCACTGCGACCATTCCAGCGATAGAAATCGGGGTACTCGCCGTGCTCCAGGATGTACTGCTGCCCTCGGAAGTTGGGGTGGTCGAAGCAGACCCAGGCCCCGCTCTGGACACAGATGGAGTTGACCCGGTTAAGGAATCCTTGGTCTTGGAAGTTGCCGCAGCTGCCACAGACCTCCAGCTTCCTGCCTGTGAAGAATTTGCCTTCATAGAAAGTGATCTATGGAGAGGGAGGAGAACAGGCACATGGTGAGGGGCAGGGGCACAGCTGGCCCCCCATTTTGAGCAGATGGGGATCTCTTGCAGATGCATCATTTCAGGGTGGTTTGGGGTTTCTTTAGCTGCTTTCCAGCAAGAGGAGCACAGTATCACTGCCATTTTCCCTAAGAGCTGTATTTGTTTTTCTGGGAACGCAGTGCATCCCGCATTTACAACACTTCTCGCTGCCTTATACTCGCTCACACATATTTCCAGCAGGAATGTTTAAACAGGAAACTCTGCTCCCGAAACACAGCTCCTTCTGCCGCACCCTCCCTGTCCCTGCTACCAAATTTGCTCCCGGTATCATCACTCACATCACATCCCAACCTGCTCCCTTCAACCTGGAGGATGCTCGGGCTCTCTGGGCCAGGCTGAAAGGGAAGCACTTGGGTCATTACTTACTTTTCCTGAATATTGAGACATTTTCTGCTGGTGCCTATCCAAGACTAAGAGCAGGAGCCAAACCAAACCCACGATGGACAGAAATGTTGGACGCCCCACTATATAGCAGCAGGTGGGGGGGAGTGGGGTGAGACAGCACTGGTGTTATGAGGGCTTATAACAAAGCAGTGGGAACAGGGAGCTTTACACTTTCCTGCTTTGTAGGCAGAACCGCTGGTAACAGGGCCTGCTGAGTGCAGGGTTTTGATTTTGGGCAGACACTGGGACAAAAGGTTTGCTTGGCAGGGCTTTGGCTGATTACTGGTGCGCATTCACTGCTCCCATTTAAAGGACTTTCTCCCCTCCACCCCCCACCCCCCACTTTTTTCTTCTCTTAGAACAGACGAGTAAATAAGGAAACAGCAGCATCTCTGAGCATGGTGCATGGTTTCCCTGTGTTAGGCTTGCTTCCTTTTACTATTAGGCTGTTGCTTCTTCCCACTTCTTTTCACCTATTGCATTGTGGCAGCCAAAAGTGAGTGCCCTTGGAAGACTCCTCACCAATAACTCATTGTACTCCATCTATCAAAGAAATGGTTTCTTGTACAAAGGAATACTTTCTCAACCAACCTTTGAACCTCTTTAAATGACATCTCCAAAAGGCAAGGACCTGATCCCCTCCAAAGCACAAAAGTTGGGCTCACAAGTCAACCAATGTTACTCACAAGCATTGTTTTAATGTATGTTTTGTTCTTTCAGAACCAAATTACCAAGGCACTGATTTAAGTCAGGCTTAGAGGGGTTTGTAAGCCATACCATTGACCATCTAGCTGTATTTACAACTTCAGAGTCTGGCATCTCAAATGCCAGTGCAAGGAAAAGGTGCCTCATTTTCCCCTTTTTGTGTTATAAGAACATCCAGAGACTAAGTGTCTTATTCTCAGGACAAATAGGAAGGGAAAGCCTCAACCTGTGAGCCCCTTCAGTTTATATTAACAGGCAAGGCTAGGAAGAGATAAACACATGCAGGTGGCCCGTGGACCACCAGCACACAAAGACATACCAGACCACTGTGTTAAAAGGAGATTTGTCCTTTATGCTATTGAACAGCTCTGGAAGGCATTTCACACCAAGCTCCTACTCATCAAATCCTCCTCTTTGTTACCCACAGTGCCCCGTCACTGGCACTCCTGTCCCTGTACCATTAGGCACATGTTCCAAATCCAACCCTCAAACCCCATTCCTTGGCAGGCCACTCCCACCCGCACACTTGCCAGCAGCCTCGCTCAGCAACCCCGCTCTGCTGCCTCGGTTCACCGCTTCGTTTCAGGATTAAAGGCCATTTGGGAAGAAAGGATGCCATTATTAAGGCTTAAACATATGCCGCCCTCTCAATTAAGATGTAGAAGTTAATAAGCGCGTGTGTGCGCACACGTAGGCTGAGCTGGAAGATGTCGCATTGACTGGGGTGTGCTGGAGGAGGAAGGAGGGAGGTGGCACGCTGAGTTTGTAGAAGGAATGAACCCTTCAGCTGATGCACTAAAACTGCCCCAGCATCACTGAAATGCTGGTTACGTGTTCTGAAGGGAGGCAGGAAATAATGAGGCTTCCTCTAATTAAAAGCCAACCCTACCTAAACCCTCATTGAAACACTGGCTTTATTTCCTAATTGCTGAATTAGGCACCAGATGTGTGAGAAAAGTAACAGTGCATTGGAAGTCCCACTTGGAAAAGCAGCAGCCAGGGCAAGGGAGCAATCACGGCACCCCCAAAACCAGCTCTTCCCTGTGGCTTTGCACCTAGTGCCCTGGGAGGGAAGGAGGAGATGTGTTCTAAGTCACATGTGGGAGCACCAGAGTGATGAGGTGGTACCATTGCTGGTGTTGGGACCCTGTTCATCGGAGTGGTCAGGGCCCGCATGCTCTTTTCATTGCCATGAGCTGTTCAGAGCCTGGAGAGGACGATCCACAGCATCCATGACAAACTGGCCCTGAAGTACCAGTAAAGCAAATACTACCTCAGGAGGAAGTTTTCATGGAACTACAAAAGCCCGGTTTCTGCCAGCTCTGTCTCGTGATGGGATTTTCCTTGTGAACTTTACTTAAATGTACATGAACTTGATGCATTTGAGACTTGTGCCTGGCTGTTCTATTTGTTAGAAGTTGTTCAACAGGTTCAAAAGCTATTTTAAGAGAGATGGAAAGAGGGGCAACAACTTTATTCACATTTCTTTGAGAAACCGCATTAGAGATAAGAAACAACAAAGGATCATCTACAGAAAGAAAAAACTATGGGAAATGAAGAATACTGAAGGCTGGCAAACCACAATTCCTGAGCAAACCCCTTTAATTCCTTGCAAAGGATGGAAAGACTGCCAACGGAAGAGAAAAGAGAGGCTTGAGAAGCCTGTAGCTACCATCAGCCTCCCAGGCATGTGAAGCTGGGGCAGATCTTGCCTCCTGCTCGCGCCCAGGTGCAGGATCACATCTGACCACGGTGCCCCACACTAACAGGATCACAGGGCAGCCTTCCTCAGCTGTGGCTGGTTAAAGGATGAAGCATTGGAAATCTGAACTTACAAGTTTGAGTGTTGGCTTTAACAGACATAAACCAAAAGTCTGAGGGTTTTTTGCACAGCTGGGTTTAGAAAGAGTGAGAAATGAGGCCTGGCAGCAACAGAGGCAGCTCCAGGCTGTGATAACCCCTGAGTCCAGGCCAGAAGCAGGGGGAGTGATAAAACCAAACACCTCAACCTCATCACACAAGATGGCCAACGCTGGTTTGAAGTCCATCGTAACCCTGTGGTTACAACCACAACAAAACCAGGGCAGGAAGGACTTGCTGCCACTGGCCACAGTCAGTGCCAACACCAGTCACAGAGGCAGACCCAGGCTAGAAACCAGAACACAGCTACCCAGGACAAAACCACCCTGCCTGGATGAATGTGGTGGCTCCTGGCCAACACCCCACTCCCCTCCCTTTATCCCATCTACGCAGGATCCAGGCACAGCTCTTGTTCTCTTACAAAGTGATTTCCATCACATGCTAAGGAGCTGTGAGCAAGGTTATGTCAGCATAAGTAAGCCCAAGCTGGTTGGTCTTCAAAACTCAGCTGTGAGGTGCCACCACCTCTGTCCATGGTGTGACAGAGGATTTGTGGGGGTGATTTTCCTGTGCAGCTCAGCCATTGCATGTGCCTGGCCCAGCAAGACACCTTGCAACACACCTGCAGCATTAGGTGGTGCTGGCAGAGGGATGCTGCTGAACGACCCAAGTTATGGTAGGAAGATGCCAAACTCACTCCTCCTCTGACACATAGGTTAAAGCCCTAACCCTAATTCCTATCTCTTAAAAGAGAGCAGGGTGTGACTCCCGGAGGTGAATCTTTGGGAGTGAGCTCACCAACGCCAACAGGAATGTTTCTTGGCAGAGGCTGAGCAGGGTGAGCATTCTGCTCAAGGAACCTACTACAGACAGCGCAACCCCACACAAACACTAATTGCACCACATCCTCTGGAGAGGCCACACTTCGGCTTCTGAAGGAATGTGTAGGAGGAGCTTAGCTTAGAGGCAATGCAGTGTAAGACCTGTCACGGGAATCATCTGTATCTCAGGGCTTTCAAAGCACTGTCTTCACATACCTCAGTACAAGATAGTTCTAGCTCATTAGATTTGGAAGAGTTACTGATCCTTCCCCTATTCAAACTCTTTGGCTCACTGCTGAAAAGGACTGGAATATCCTGTGGGCCACTCTGGAGCAGCAACACACCTCGAGAGTGAGAAACCATCCTTAGGACTCAAGGGAGAGTTTCTATATTAAATCCATGTTGCTCAATTAAGACCTAGCCCACCTCACACCAGTTGCCACTAATTCCTGCTGGTGATTAACCCATTCCCAGCACGTGGGTACGCCACATGCTGCCCCCAGGGCTGCTGAGGAGGCTGGTTATACTAACTGCAGAAACTGACAAGCAGAGAAGGGATCTTCCAGCCCATGCCCTCACTGGCAGTGCCTATCACCTGTTCCTGGAAATGGGAATTGTCTGTCAGGTGGTGGGTTTGGGTTCAACGCATTGCCTTTATCATGGATGCACCAAGACAGACTCTCTGCAATAGCTCTCTCTACAAACCCTGACCCACCATACATCATGTGCCACCCAACACCTCACATTGCCCACGAGGAGGACAGGCTCTGAAAAACTGGGCAACATGGTGTAGGGTGAGGTGGGTTGGAACTGGGTGATCATAAGGTCCTTTCCAACCCAAACCATTCTATGAAACCGTCTTATTCCTGAGCAATCCCTATCACAGATTGATAGTTCAGATCTGGCCAGATTCCCATTAGGAAAACTAACTTCTCACCTTGGATCTGGGGCCTACTGGTAAGGTTAAACCTAAATACTTATTAGCAGCATTACAGACAGAGATGGTGAAAAAACATCTGTGAAAGCTTCTTTTCAGCAATATTCTGTCTAGGGCTCAGTATCAGTGCAGCTCATTGCACATCTCAGAAAGCATCTGACTGACCTGGGACTTGGATTTCAGGCTGGAAAACATCAGAAAGCTGGGTTTTAGGTGAAACCCGCTCAGATTTCATCTCGCTTCAAACAGGAAAGGTTCCACCAGGGAAACAGGACACCTAAGGTGGATGCTGAGGACACCAATCACCCAGACCTAGATTAGCCATGTTTCCGCTGGGCTTGTGAAGAGTTAGAGGCACAGTCAAAGAACAGTTCATGTTGAAAAGCTCCTCTAAAGGCCATCTAGCCCAAGTGTCCTGCCACAGGCAGGGACACCTTCCACTAGACCATGTTGATCAAAACCCTGTCCAACCTGGCCTTGAACACTGCAGCTGCAGCTTCTCTGGGCAACCTGTGCCAGGGCCTCACCACCCTCATTGTAAAAACTTAAGTCCAGTCTAAACCTACTCTCTTTAAAACCATTGCCCCTTGTCCTGCCACTACAAATCTTGGTAAAAACCTCTATGTTTCTTATAAAGTCCCTTTAAGTACTGAAAGGCCACCAAAGGGTCTCCCCAGAGCCTTCTCCTCTCCAGTCTGGACAACCTCAGCTCTCTAAGCCTGCCCCCATAGCAGAGGTGCTCCAGCCCTCTGACCACTTCTGTGGCCTCCTCTGGACTCACTCCCACCGGCCCATATCACTCTTGCACTGAGGACTCTGCAAAGGTTCCCTCTCCCGTTCCCCAGGCATCAAAGGGGAGTGACTTTGACCTTGCCAGATGAGGCTGTGCAGATGAGTCAGTGCTAGCGAAAGGCTCTGAGGATGAGCAGTACTGATTACAGAAGCACTAATTCGAACCTGTTCATTTCTCCTTCTCCAGAGGCCACAGCACAGCAGTGCTAATTAGCAGGGTGAGCCCAGCGAGCCCGGGTGCGCCGTGACTGCCTGCACTGCGCTCCGCCTGCACTGCCTGCGACATCTGCACGGAGCGGCAGCCCGCGTTCTTTAGCGGCAAAGGTGTAAGAGTGCACATCTCTTAAAGAAGGCAAAAGCACAACAATACGCACCATGACACAAGGCGACGCTTCGTGTTTCAGGCCGCTGCCCATCTTGCACTGCAAAGAAACCGCATCAAGCTGGGATAGACCCAGCTGGATGCTCTGCACTTACCTGTGCCAGGAACAAGAGTAACTACAAAAGCTGTCCTGGATCACCTCCCGGGCGCAAGTTTGTGTACAGAAACTTCTCTGTTCAAAGGAAGTAGAAAATGGAAAGCCGACGTCTTCACCATTGCCTCCAGTGCTGCAAGGACTTCCGCAGTGTCCTTGGTTGAAGAAGAACATAAGGCTGCCTGGTCCAGATGCTACAGTACAGCTACTGCAGACACAAGGGAGCAGTAAAAACACTTCCACAGCTTCTTTCCTCTGCAGTGTGCACTTACCAACCCTTTATTGAAGCTGGGAAGAAGCATTGAGGCAGAAGACTCCACAGACCCAAAGCGGACAGCCTTTATGCCTTCCCATTGGGGAGTTAATCAGGCATGGATAAACTTTGCTGCACACAGAAACAAGATTAACAGGAAAAAAAGGGATCACACATCCATTTTCTGCCCACAGTCCATCCTCCACTTGCTGGGCTGCACCTGCCCCAACACTTCCCTTGTCCTCTTTGTTTCCATGCATGGCAGGCTGGGAGATGGGCAGCTCAGGCTCAGGACACCGGGAGGTTTCTCAGTATTCATGCAGCAAAGCAAGGAGCTGGCCAGGAGCACGAGGGCAGGAGTCATTTCCAGACCAGCACATTTTAAATCCAGAGAAGTCAATAGGAATTTAACTTGACTTATGGCAGTCAAATTTCCACAGCATCACAGGACAGTTGAGGTTGGAAGGGACATCTGGGGGTCACCTTGTCCGACACCCTTGCTGCTCAAGCAGGTCACCTAGACCTGGTTGTTCAGGACCATGTCCAGGCAGCTTTTGAGCTCCCCTCCAAGCTGGGAGGCTGATGGGCTGTGCTTGGTCACCCTCACAGTGAAAAGATTTGCTCATTTCCTCAATGCAAAGGATTCTGCACATTCCATTTTTTTTCTAGCCTGGGCCAAACAAGTTTTCTCCCTTGTGACTTAGCTTTGAATTCACACACTGTTTATCACAATCCTCCAGAAGCCTCCATAGGATCAGGGCAGGGTCTAAATTCATCAATGTCAGGCAAACAGCAGCTTGCTAGGAATCGATTTCTTGCTTCTACACATAACCTAGGGCTTCCGAGTCTGTCCACTACTATATTTCAAGACTGTTATAGCGAAGAACCTAACCAGTGCCAGCTCTGAAGTCAGTATTAGGAAGCATGAGGCTGTCCCAGCCACTATTAGACTCTAACTGCTGGAAGGTGCCATCCTAAGAAGCAACCTGAAATCTCTGTACAGCAAAGGATGAGCAGCTCATGCCTGACTACACATTCCATTAAAACCACAAGACTACTGAACATGGTTTGTCTTTAGATCTTACAGGCAGAGAGAGACTTTAGAGAAGTGGAATAATTTATGTTCCTTACTGGATGAGCCAGCAACAGGAGAAAGGAAACAACCCATGTTGATGAATTTAAACCTTCAGCTGTTACAGAAAATGCAGGAGCGGTACATGCTTCTTAGTGCCAAGTACATGAAGTCTTGGAAGTTCACATTGCAAATCATCCAGCAAACTTGCACTTGCCTTTAAGCCCTCCTGAAAAGCCTCACCCCTGGAAGGTAGAGCTTTCCTTATCCTAGGACTATCAAGTTACACATTTCCTCATCCATCCTTAGCAGCTGGCACACCTCAGGCACCAATGTGCACAGGAGCTATTCCAGGGTTGAGACTGATCACCAGAACATGTGGCCACTCTTTAATGAAAAAAAATGGGTAAATGGGTTCATTGAGGCTTCTGGTACTCCAGAAAGTCTACCATGTGCTACAGACCACAGGACATCACGTCCGTGATGCAATGCCACAGACTCTGATCATGCAATGAGTCATGTGTGCCTCATGAGTAGACACTGAAGGATACTACCAAACAGATGACCTCCAATGGTTGCTTCCAGCCTCAACCATTCTGGGATGCACATTGTTCCCATGCTCATCAGGTCATTTCTGAATCCTCAGCAATTTCATTATCAGCCAAACCACCCTTGTTCCAGCATTGCAGGTTCTTGGGAAGGAGACCTACTGCACAGCCCTTGTTCTGAAATCAAAGCATGTACTGGTTTCCCCATAGGAGCACTCCAACTCTGCTAACTTCAGTGTTTCATCACATATGACAATCATTCAGCCACAAAACGTGCATTTGGCACAGGGTATGAAAATCCAGGTTAACAGAAATGCATTTTCAGAAGCATTGGGAAATATCCTAAATGAGGGAAAAAAAGGCAACTTTTTTTTTTTGAGGAAGCCAGTTAATCACACGGTGACACTACTCAGATTCAGAAGAAGAGCAGTGCATGATAAACAACGCACAGCAATGTGTTCAGGACGTGCAATTTATTTTAAAGGACATTTTTGCCTTCTTAGCAAGTCTACACTTGTGACCTGGATAAATCCACTCCATCCTGACAGCATTCCTAGTTACAAGTCCACGTGAACAGTCTGTAGCGCAGGTGTATGCTGGTCCCTTGGGGACAGATCCGCACACCCTTTACTCCAAGACTCTTAACAGTTGCAGAGGAAAAACAGAGTGCAGGTTGTCCAAAAACCCAAGCCTTCGTTCCAAACCAAAGGTGCCACTTGTGTCTCCTTGCAATGACCAAAGCACAGCTGAGCCACTTGGCCAGCCCAGAGCTGTAGGTGCCAAAAGAGTTGGGATGGCTTGCAACCAGCTTCCCAAGCAATAGTCAAACAATCCATGAACTCCAAGGATCTCACACCTCCTCTTAAGGTCAGCAGGTGAACACTTCTACACACACAGGAAAAATGATACCGAGAGATCAACAAAGAATTATAAACCATACATTTAAGGTTTGCAGCTATTTTATTTACAAGTATACATTTAACACAAAGAAACACTGATATCCAAGCCTAGTTAATAGTAGTGTAACAATATGCATCATTTTGATGATTATTCTAACCAACAAACTACACTGAAAAATTAATGCCAGTAAAATTCTTGGTCATAATATTAAGAAATACAATATATAAATTGAAAATATGATTGCTTAAAATTTGAAAATGGAAGTGAAGCCATTTGCACAGGAGTCAGAGTTTAACATAATCCGAAGGGAAAGGCTCCAAACCAACTTTTTATCTTTCAGGTTAACAGAGGAAAAAAAATATAAAAGAAAAAAGAAAAAAAGAAAAAAAAAAGAAGCATAGTTTTCTCCTTAAAGATAACGGGCAGTTTTGCTTCTTCAGGTAGAATGTATTCCCAGTGTTTTCAGGCTTTGCAGTGGAATTACATTACTGAGCATGAAGACTTCCCTTGTGAAGCTGCCCCATCGATTTTTTCTGCCTCCAAAATTATCCTCTTAAAAACATCCACGGCAGTCTGCAAAGAGAGAGCACAGCGTTAGTAGGGAAGGAGAAACTGCCCACCTACTGAAAACACAATTAACCCCCCAAATGTCAGCTGTTTTACAGGCTACAGCAGCAGATAAATGCATACCCAGCACTTATTCCCAAGATTTAAAGAGGAAAATAAGGTCATTTCAGTTCTGAACATGACCTTTTAGGAGAAACCCTCTATTCCACAGCAACAACTATTTGCTCTGTCACTGCAGGAGGGCAGGTATAACTGAGCCATACTCACAACAGAGCTAACAACTGCAAGTCACCTGTATGTTAAATAGTAAGCTTGCAATGAGTGACTGACAGCATTGAAGATTCTGATGCTGTGCTGCTCCAGAAGATAAATCATTTCTCTATGTAATCATTCAGATTTCAAGGAATTACATTTTTCAGCTCTAAATACTGACTATGCACAGCCCAGTATTAGTGTGACTTTGATATTCTTGATTATTTCATCCTACCCATAGGGAAGACTGGTATGAGACAAGGTGCAAAACCGTAAGGGCAGAACACAAGCCAAATCAGCCACTGTCTAGTACTAAGCAATATTATCAGACAAAGTTGTTCAGAGAGAAAGGAGGAATTTGTCTTAAAACAGCTTGAACTACATACAGGACAGCCATTGCCAATATGGCCAAACATCCTAGCTTACTGCATGAAAAATGGAGGATTACAGAGTCCTTCTGCAAACCCACAAGTCATGCATGAACCACGGATCCGTTCACTCCTTCAGAAGGCAGGCAGCAGGTACTCAGAGTACAAGTCACTTGTTTTGCTACCAGCTCCACCTGGTCCATGCCAAACCTCCCACATCCACAGTGAGCACACAGCAGTCTGGTGAAAAAGGCTCTCCCCTACTGAACCTGCCTGTGATGAAACAAAGTGCATGCACTCACAAAGATGATACTTCCCCAGACACACACACTCCTGAGCACAAGTTAAAAACCTTGGAATAGAATGATACGATTTCCCATAAAGGCAAGTTTAACTGAAGCAGACACTAAGAAAGGATGTCAGACCACTTGAGTGATTCAGGAGATTTTAGGGAAGAATTCACCTAAGTGTAGTTAGGTTTTTGGTGGGGTTTTGTTTGTTTTCAAGGGTACTCAAAGATGGGGAGAGAAAGGTGTCTGGGACATCATGTAGTGAATACCTTACATTGTTAATGTGGTATTTTCAGGATTCACTCAAGTTTTAAGGGTTTCAAAAGTGTACACTAGCCTCCACCAGAATATGCAGAAACTACAACATGCAGCATCCAAGATCACTGAGAATCAATTTAAAAAGAAACCTTTACCACAGACAAGGACAATTCTAAAGTGCTTTTCTTTTCTATGGTATTTTTGAGCTGAACATTCCGCTGTATGATCAGTACTTCATCATGTGAACGTTCAACCTGGGAAATGGTCTCCTGATCATCTCAGACATGCCATTTCACATTTATGCAACCTCTACCCATCCGTTTCATGAACTCCAAGCATATGTTCCTTAAGGAAAGCATGTTTATTATATAAAAGCAGCCACGTTATGAAAGAAGACAAAAAAGGGGGTTTAGTTGGTTTTAATCAGCAGGATGAAGAGCACCCTGCGATTTACGACTACGTGTTCTGACCTGGCAGATGTTATTCCGCCTCCACAAGCTGTTAACTTTTACTTGGACCACTTCCAAATGAATCCCAGTGCCTGAAGTAGCCCATAACAACCTTAAAAAGATTAGACTGAATTTTGACATTTCCTGTATTTATACCATTCGCACACAGTACTATCTCTGGAACTATTTAACATACTTCATCAGCCGGAAATAAGAGTATTCCTCCATATAACAGAGTTTCCCTGCAATCCCAAGAGAATTTGACAAGAAGTGGCTCATTAGTCTAGCAGCGATACAACACATTTCCTGGGCAAATCAGACTCTAGGAAAACCATAATCAGGACTGCAGTTGCTACCAAACTGGTTCCGCTGATGAAGAGCTTCCCTTAATCAAAACTTGGCAATATACTGATTTACAAATAACTGCACCAATGTTTCCTTACTTAGAGTTGACATTTTCAATGGTTTCATTTTAATGCATGATTCTTTTATACCCTTGCTTCAAAAGGCCCGTTAAAAAAACCCTCCACAATTTATTCTGTCAGCCAAGAAGCTGTACATTCTTTGTCAAAGACGTGCTGTTTGAAACGCTAAGATGTAGGAGTTCACAGGGCTTGTTAATTCATTTCACAGAAAATATGTATTCACTGACAAGGTTGAATCACTGTCCTACAGTTAACACTTCGGAATTTGTAATTCAGCCCAAATATGCTGATGAATTTTAGAATGAGCCTTTAAACAATGCAGGAAGCCGTGTTTTCTGACAAGGAATAAAGAACGCAGCCAGATTTCATACGCATCTGTCTCCATATGGTCCAGTTACAGAATGTGGGTCACACCTAGCCTGCAGAAAGCCATCTGTCTTTCTTCTACCTTTCTCCCCTGAGGAAACAGAATAGATGTCAGCCTGGGCTACACATGCTGCCTAGAGAGCTTAGCACCATGCAAGAGACACCAGAGACTCAATTGCTTCTGCAGATGTGCCCCTTGGTGCAAGCAGGACACGCAGCTCAGGAGTCAGCGCAGGAAGGTGCAAACACCCAAACCCAGCTCACAGATGCTGGTCATCCTTCGGTATGCTGTATTTCTCAACTATGCAGCTGTTTTATTACTGTTTCAAAGGGGAAACTCTCAAGTGCTATTAGTTTATCTTGGCACAGAACTGGGCAATGGAACTTGAACAATAGTTAGGTAGAGAGATTTTTTTGGCCCCATCCTTTGCCAGTCCAAGCACACTCTCTCAGGTAAACATGTCAGACCTCTGGAGAGGGGCTAAGATCCCAAACTCCTCTGAAGCATTTACTGAGCACTGCATCTTCTGAGCTTGAAGATGAATTTGCTCTTGAAAAAGAAGCAATGCCCAAGCAACTGCTTTTTAACAGTGCCTCATTGGCTACTTCCTTACTCCTTCTAAAACAAGCTTGTCTAATGAATTTTAAGTAATTGGATGAACACAATTTGGCTGCTTGTTACTCCCTAAATTCTTCCAGTAAAAACTGGTTCCCAGCTTTAACTGCGTTTAAGACCAATCTAGATTCTGCTTGTACTTAAAACAGTTACTCCTTTATTGTACTGGGATTAAAATGAAGCACTATACTACAGCTTACATGAAACAAAATAGGGAATTTCACAAGAAAGTTTCAAAGCTCCTGAAGCTAGCCAAAGCAGTTCAACTTATCTGATATGATACCTGGTAATAATTAAGAAGCTTTAGAAGGTATGACAACAACAGCCCTGCAGTAATCTAAAATAGGTTTCTGCGTTAAGTCTCAGAATTGCCTTCTCAAAGCCCTAGATTTCCCTAGATGACTGATGTACTGCTGATACACAGGCTCTTCCAAAAGTCCTACCAGGTCACCCTTGTCTGGAGGAACTGATGCATAGCCTCAAATATATTTGACCTTGAGAACTCTTGCCAGCCACTGCCATTTATCATCTCTGCAGCTTTGATTTTTGTGTCTCTCGCTTTCCATCTATTCAAAGTCATACCGTATCTGGAACGTGGTATCTTTTGATAACTCCTGGCAGAACAGGTCTATAGAACTATTTTAATTACCCAACATAGTTGGGATATGCTTCTAGGACTTTCACAGATGCTGCAAAAAGGACTTCCCCCCATGAAAGTAGGAAGGGAGAAGAGGGGGGAAAGGAGAGGAAAGGAGACTTTGCTATCAGAACCTGTCATAGGGAGTATCTTCTGTGGTTTCAACAGTGCCTTGCAAACAGAGCTGTTACAAAGGACAGACCACATAGCTGATCGAGTCTGGTCTATCTCCTGTAGCAAGGAGGCCTACTCTTCTCGCTGCTGCAAAGATCAAGTACCAAACCAATTTCAGACCTAGCATACTAGAAATTGTCATACTATTGCTCAACGTCTACCAAATACAGATGGTTAGGTTTCAGAAAGGATTAACAGACTTCCCCCTGTCAAGGAGGTTTGAGCTCTCTGCTGAAGTTCTTAAGCTCTAAACTCCCACTCCAGTTGAGCTCATCCTGTTAAACATCAAATTAGCTTTTTGTAAAGCAAACAATCTAAAGTGGTTTTGGAAAGAGTTTAGGCTTAATCTTAATAGGCAAGTTAGATCTGCTGTACCAAGACAGTACAGGTGATGATTTGGATGAACCTTCAAGCAAAAAGTGTTAATGGGTTTCTTTTCCCAGTAATGTTGACTTATATAAGGTGAACATTCAGCACCAGAATGACAACATCCCTTGTTACCTCTGCTAGATATGAATTGCCATGCTGTTACACACTGCAAGCATGTGCCAAAAGACAAAGAGCATAGGTAATAGCTTTGCCTAATCCAGAAGTATTGTAATCAGAAAAGGGAAGAAGGCAGGGAGGGAGAAAAATCGGATGCTTTTAGCTGGTTTATTCTTCACACTGTCAATGTAGTTTCCTCGGGCATGCATTTCAACCTCTCCAGCAGTACAGGAAAATAGTAAGAAATGTCATGCTTTCATCATGCCCAATTTTGACAAGGTTAACTCATGCCACAGCCAAAACCAGAAGCACTGATAAACTAACTCAAAGCAGCCCGTATCTGGAGATTAAGAAAATAAATAAAAATTTCCAAGTTTTGCTTCCACAGAAAATCCAACTTTACCCAAGTAGCTTGTAGAACTGTTGACAGAGACATTAGGCAAAATCTAGTTGTTTTGCTTCTGGGGACAGGGAACAGGGAAAGAAGGCCGCTTAAACAGTGGTCCAGTCCTAGCTATAGGATTATACTTGTGATGGTGCTGATGTTATTGAGGAGGCCTCAGAAGGATGCGATATGAAACCATGCATTTCTTCTACATTCTTCTAGTGTTTCTTCTACATAAGGACTCAGTTTAAAACTATCCTGACAGCATCCTTTTGACCTTATCATGTGCCTGTATTTTCAAAATGCGAGAAAAAACAAATTCATATACCAGAACATATTTAGGAGGCATTTTAAAGGAAGTCAGGTACAGCAACAAGAATAAGATGCTATCTAACACGCAATTAAACACTTTCTTTCTGTGACAGGAAACCAGCAAGTGTAAATGTGTGGGGACAATACTGCATCAGACAGGGGAACTTTGCTCCAGATGTGCCACAATAGTGTCTGAAAACTTCTACAGTGTCCTAACATTTTTCTGTTTACCTCCCAGACCCACAGAATGATTATGCCTCACATCAGAGGCTGAGCCTTGCCTAGCACCTTTAAATACAAGGTTTATCCCCTTAAAGCAACATGCTCCTTTGCAACCACAATGGCCTCCTAGTTAAGGTAACTGAAGCAGATCACAGGCCCTGTTCTACCCACCATGTGGATCTGAGTTTTTGTTTGTCACAAAGTGTTCAGTAAAGCCTACCTTTCAGTTCTTCGCTTCCTCCTTCCATTTACAGTTGCATGGAAAAACTCAATACACAAACCTGAATGCAAAATGAATTGTTTCCAGCTATCTATGCAAAATAGCTGTAAAGTACATGCAAATGTTAACTTCCTTTATTAAGTGAAACTATGAGTCATTCCATTACATTGGTATTAGAATAATGTGAATCTTGAATCAGTTACCTGATTTTCTTTAGCAGAAGATTCCAAGAAAGCTGCATTCCAAGATTCTGCTAAAGCTTTCCCTTCTTCATAGCTGATCACCCTGACCAAAAGAAAGAAAAAGTATGTTTCTTTGTAACTTGCAAAAGAATTGGAATTTGATATGTCAGGAAAAACTTCAGAGTACTAAAGCACATAAATGCATCTAATAGGAATGTTTTGTGAAGTCTGATCCAGAGCATTTGCGTTTGGCTGCTGTCAAATACACTAGCGGGCCAGGTAAAACTGCTATGCAACCCAGAAGAGCAGTTCTTTCAAAGTACTGCTTTGTTTTCATACTCTGTAATATCATCTGGTGTTTTACAGTTGTGAAAAACACACTTCTGTTACTTCTTTTGAAAAAAGCCTGAAGTGTTAAATGACCATCCCTGGAACCTTACAGCAAAAGTCAACATTACAACACAAGTTCATGGCCTGCAGTTCACATTCTGGACACAATTCCTTTGCCAGTAACTTATTTTAACCTAGAGTTTAGTTACGGAAAGCCAAGAACAAACTAGCGCATTGCAGCCACAGGAATGACGGCTGCTGTCTTGCACTTCACACATACTGGAGTTCACATACCGTTCCATATGCAGGTCTTTTTTATTTCCAACCAGCATAATAGGTATTCTGTGAAAGAAAGTTCAGAACTTCAGAACAGTTACAGTATACTGAAAAAAGCACTAGTAACATGCCTGCAATGAAATGAGATGAAAGTGTCACTACTTACTGGACTTTTCCCACCATATCCAATAACTTGCCATGGATAACTTTTATCACTTCAAAACTGCAAAATAAAGGGATGAAGTCACACATGCACTCCAATGTTTATCCTTAATACCCAATACACAAGCAATTAAATGCATATGTAGGCTGCTGTGTTTAAAATTTATTCTATGTATAGAGACAGAACTACAAACATGCTGAAAGCTTTACTGATTTGGGCAGACAAAATGGTCCCAGAAGCAGTAAATACTAGCCTATGCCTACCATTATAGACTCCCACTTATGGTATTTGCAGAAATAATAACATTACCCAGGACCAATGCATCTAACACAGAATCACCTGAAGACCCTCCCCACCTCTGATCTGGTTTCTATCTACAGTAAGAAATGTAACTGCTAGAGTCCAACAGTTCTGGATGAGCATGTTAAATCAAAGCGGTTTCAAAGAACAAGTATTTTAACATGATCCATCTTGAAAGAATACATTTTCTTTTTTAAAGAACATTTAGTTCATACAGAATTCTTCAGTTCTATTTATGTGAAAGCCAAAAGAAGTCTAAATTCTACTTTTCTATGGAAAGTGAGTCAACTGATCTGCAAGATGGTATCGCGACAGTGGTTATTCAAATACTTGTCTGTTCACCTACCATGCACGTGAAGTTTGGATGACAGGAGATAAGAAGCAGTACTGTGAAATACCAAGAAACCAAAAACCTCACTTACAAAATCCACTGCATTTGACATTTAGTACTTTAGAGAACAAGCTATAAGTGAGGCTGAAGAACAGATGTTGTGCTCCTCTAGTTACATTATGGAAAAAATACTGGTACATCAAGTGCACAATTCAGATTTGTTTTAAGAGAGAGGCACAGGCTCAAAGACAAGACACACCACTACACAACAAAAAAGCGGCCAAAACTTTTCAGCTTCCAAGGTTGTTAGCTACATGCAGTGTCTTGACTTGCACTGCATTTCAATTAGAACTGAAACTCTTAAAAATAAAGCAGCACTCAAACACACTTTCAACTCGGAGCTCTCAAAGAACTCGTGCCTAAAGCCACTATTCAAGCTATTTGAATCATTAAAAATTCTCGTTTCTGGAACAATAAAGGCTACCACATTTGAGGATTTTCTGTCAAATAGGTCAGTTTGCCTGGACTTCAGCAATAATTTCTGAAGCTGAGTAGAACACAGCACTTCTCTGTGTCCAGCTAATGATTTTAGCATATCCTAGCAAGAAAATGAGTTCTTTGCAAGCAAAAGTGTGACTTAGTCTGGCAAAACTTACTATTAGTAATTCTAGTGCAATACTACAGATTACATAAAAATGTGGAATCGATGAAAGGACTTCAGAGTTACAAAGTATTTATGCTGACAGGTAACAATGAAACTCTGGTCTTAAGAACTTGTCTTGGACTTTCATCCTTAATTACTTCAAAACTAAGAGTTAAACAGAGCTTGGTTGTGATGAAGTTGAGAGCTATTGCTACACACAGAACTAAGTGACCTTATTATTCTTCAGAATAATAAAATGCTAAAGAAAAAAAATCCTGGTACAAACAACAGAACTGTTTCTCACTCTGAAGCAACAGGAAAGATCTCACGTAGTAGCCACAGCATAGCTGTGTCACTAACAGTACAATTGTCATTTCCTTTCCACTATTAGGTGTGTTGTTTCCAGCATAGCCAGAAACACACCATGCACAGGACCCTAGCAACTCTTCACCTGAGGTTCCAGCAGACAATGCTGCGAAGTGTTCTTGTTCAACTTGAGGTCTTCATTTCCCAGTTCCATGTATCTATCTGCTTACCTAGGATAGGTCATGAGCTCTGTTTTCAGTAAAAATGCTAATGAATAAACAGCTGATCTTTGTTAACAGATCACAGTGGAAACCAGACGAGAAGCGCTATTTAAACTTAAACACAATTCTGATAGAGAAACAAGTTGCTAAGAACTGCCAAGAACATAACTGGCTTGACCAGGTAAGTTCAGTGTTCTAGAAAGCCTTCCAAATTACTAAGGCTATAAGAAGCAGGGACACACTTTAAGACAGGTATTTACCAATCCAAAAAGAGCATCATCACATCAAGCTGTGAAACAGCAACAGATTTGGAGACCATAAGAGGTCCTTTCCAGTTCTGTCAAGCAAATAAAGTTACAGCAAACAGCCCAATGTATGAAATACAACAAAACAGCTGCCAAAAAAGAAATGTGTTACACAAAATTGTGGAATCTAGCAAGATAAAAACCCCTGCAATTTAATTAACCTGAAGTAGAGCAAAAGCCTTCCAGAAACCCTGCTGCTGAGAGCCTGGGAACATGAAAAATGTAGGGCGCTGGCTTTTACTCAAGTCCCATTTAAACTTCCCAGCGAAGGTTAAGCAGGGAAGATGAAAATTTTCAAAGGGCAGCTCTATTAAGTTTGCTGTCAAAGCTCTCAAAGCTCCTGCATCAACAGTCAGATCAATATACACACTTTTAAAAAAGACAAGACAGAAGGTGATTGTAATTTAATTGCCTGGGCAAGTCACCTACACAGCACTGTATAAGATCCTTCTTGTTAGCTAAACACTTGCCTTAATACAGAACATTTTTGTCTTCACAGCACCACTTACAATGAGTAGTTTTCTCTTCACTTAATTAGACAATCCTCCAGTCCTAAAGGCTGAGAATACTAACTCCTATCGGCACTCGGAAGAAGGTGCTCAGCTTCCTTGCCTGTAGAAGGGAAGCACTGACTTCCTTCTACTTGATGAGATTTAAAGGTCTCAATCATTTTAGTCGAAGAAAAAATTAAGAAAATAGGATTTCCTTGGCTACAAGAAAGATGTTGTACAAGATCAGAAAACTGAGGTCTATTAAAGAATTACCAGTATTTAAACAAAGCAAGAGGACCAGAGGAAGGGACAAAGTAACAGAAGATGACAAGGCCTTATGAAAACTGAGATGCATCTTTCAGGAAAACAGCTCCAGCTAAAATGGACTTTGTCCTCATGTCGGAATGGACAGCTAACAGCAAGGACAAAACAGATACTCTGGGAAAATTTTTAAATAAGAGTATCTGCTGCAGCATGTCACCAGTGAGTCTAGAGGCCAAAAGTCACACATTGCTAATCATATGAAAACTTCCGATGATTAACCAGAACAATCTGAGGCAAGAAGTCAAAGAAATCCCAGTACTGTAATGAGCTACAAGGCTGAGGGACTGATTTAGCAACTAATTGGGTATTTCACATAAATGTAGAGTGCCCTTTAGGTTCATATTTAAGCCTGCCTTTGTATCTGATGCTACAGCTATGAATCCTACTTATTCCTGAAATCATTCTCTGTACTTCTACTTGCACCGCAAAGCAATAGCTCAGCACTGTCTGTCTCATTGTTCACACTGTACCTTGCATATTAGCCTGCAAAGTGTCTGTGACATTTTGATTTGAGGGTAAATTTCTGAAAATCCATTAATTTTATTTTCCATAGTATTTCTAAGGGAAAGAAAGATTAAATGCATTAAACACATGCAAAGAAAATAAAGCAAAGGCAAGAGCCAAACTCAGAAGATATCTGGTTAACATCTGAAACAGAAGAACACAGCAGACTTTATTACCTTTTTATTGACGTGACTGAATAAACAAGAATGTAGCCATTGATGTCTATGGAGTACGTCTGAGGAAATATGGAGTATTCATCCTGTAGAAGGAGTATTATATTTAAAATTACTTACTGCCACAGTTTAGAACTTGATGCTAGCAGATGACTATCAGATAAGTTGATCATATTTGAAAGACATGACATGCAGGGCCATTTTGTCTAGGTATACCTTCAGAATTAAGTGTTTTCATCATAGGATCAAATGTGGAATCTTTACCAAATTAAGAGAAAGCTGACTTGGACCGTATACACTGATCTACAGCTTTTTTGGTTTATTCCCTCTAAAACTGTGGATTACCTAAAGCTATTCCCAATCCTTTTATCCTGCTTAATTATCAGTTTCAATTAATGCAAAACTTTCACTCTGTCCTATCACTAATTAGCTAATATGGCTCTTATCTTCCTGGTGATACGTTTCAGATTCCTAATTTTGACAGCTGACAACAGGATCTAGCAGTTCAGAATTTCAAGCAACACTGATCACATCTAAATTACCTAAGGGATCTGTTAGGAAGCAAATAACTGTGGCTTACTAACTAATGCTTATCAACTACAAGATGCAAGAAATACAGTTATTAGTCGCTTTATGACAGCTAGAAGTTTACATGTCAAGTGTTTAATTAAAAAACCCAAACAAAACACCACAAACTTAATCACTAAATTTATTACCCCGGTAGGAAAGGAACTGACTAAATAGGTAAATGAAACAGATTGACATATTGCAGGTAATCCAACAGAAATACTATGAATCTCATACTGAAAATCCAAATTGTTCTAATAGATATTCCCAGGAAACAATTCCATTTTGACAAGAGCCATACTTCTTAATATGCAAGTTCTCAGATTTTTCAACCTATGCTTACAATGTTAATTTTAGTTTAAGATCACAAAACCTCTCTATATATTGTCATGACTGAACAGATGGAGCAACACAATCACACAGCTTAAATCTTGACAGCCAAAAGGAATCAAACTTCCCTAACTGGCAAATGAGGAGAAACCCTCTATAAATCGATTTCACTTATTCAGACAAAAAAGTTTGAAAGAATAACACTTGATAAAAGACACCCTTATTTGTTCTACTGGTACACACTGAGGGCAGCTCTCCCTTCCCCACCCCCCCTTTCACTGAAATGCCAAACTGCCACTTCAGTTGGCTGTGTAATTGCAATGTCAATACAGAAGGATATGAGTTGGTCTGCATGTAAACCAGATGAAAGTGCAACTCTGCAGTTGTTTGACTTTACCCAGAATTTCTCAGGATTGCCCCAGCTGGAATTTGATATTAGGTAATGTTTCCTTTTGCACTCTTCTTCTCTGATCCTGTACCAAGACTCCTGTTTAACTGAACTACACAAATCAGATAACCATGAAAGGTAAAGAGACACAGGACAGAGGAGAATTACCAAGAAAGTGCCACAGCCTCAACTGTTTCCAATTCATTAATTTTTTAGCTTGTTAGAAGAAGGAAGAAAAGATTCCTGGAACTTGTGCATCAAAAAGAACTTTGCCATGAGATACAACAATGTAGCTATAACTTTTCAAGTCATATCCAAGTTTGCAAGTATGTAACAAGCCTACAATATAATCCTTGCTATTCTGTATACACATGAGGACTCCTTATGGATCCCTAAGCAAGACAGACTTGAGAGAGGAATCTTATGTCTTCCCTCTAACCCTGTGAGCCAGAACTTAAAAGTTCAAATTCTTCCTAGGAAAGATCAAATGTGAATATAACCACAAGGGAAAGAAGTTATTTTGGTTTTACAATACTGTATAACCCTAAAATCAACCCTGAAATAAACCTCAGCAATGGAGCTACGCTGCTGATAAAGTTGCACTGCCTTCCCAGAAGACCATTTCTTCCTCAAAGAGGAATCTTACTTCTATCAGTGTACTACAACTAGAGATGGAAGACAAGCACACTTATATGGCATAAAGTGAAACCTATGGAGCCTGTTCTGCTGCTCAAGCTTTTCAGCCTCTCCATCTCTCAACTTCACTCTCCTCTGAGAATATTCCCCATCAAACAATCTTGCCCTGGAACACATGGCCAGCATTGTGTTTCTAATCATTTCAGACACATCTGACAAGATTATCAGTGGATGCAGTGTTGCTGATTAGCACCACAAATCAACACCATATACATACAGCATGGTTATTCTTAAGTTATGTAGCTCTCTACAAAGAAAGCAATGAAACACACCTAGAAGGTTATAACCCTTCTGAATAGTCTCCCAGCTATAAGTAAGTGTCCTGCAGCTTTGAAGTCTT
Organism: Agapornis roseicollis; assembly: GCA_002631895.1. Taxonomy (NCBI): domain Eukaryota; kingdom Metazoa; phylum Chordata; class Aves; order Psittaciformes; family Psittacidae; genus Agapornis; species Agapornis roseicollis. Next base: position 130,618 of record NDXB01013512.1, read on the forward strand.
AAGTAGTGGGAACACATTTTACAACACTGGAATTGTTTAACATTACCCATACTTTGGAAAAAAACAAAGGCATAGTACCAGAAATCACAGAAGGTAAGCAATAAAAACTTCAGGATAAAAATACAGGGAGTTAACAGTCCTTGTTGTTTTTTTCCTAATGCGGTCTTTCACAAGATGAAGTACTCCTGCACATTGAATGTGCAGTGCAAGATCAGCTGAACAACATTATATAATGAACACCTGTATTTCACAAATCTCCAGGACACGCGTTTGCTGTTTCCTTCTGCGCTCCCTGTCATTATGTGAAGGCTCAGACACACACATGAACCATCACATAAAAATGTAAACAAACTGCAGTAGCTTATTGGTAGCCCGCTAAGTACTACCTGTGTGCATTACTGTCTACTCCCCATGACTGTTTCATGGATACAAGCCACACTGGTGTAGCTGCAGTATACAAATAGGAAAAAGTCATAAAAACCTTCTCCAGTTTACTGAAGTGACATTTTCCATCTAAAGCAAGACTGCTAATTTAGTCCATAAATATCAAGCAAGCTACTTACGAACTTTTGGTATATCAGACTTAAGGCAATTCCTTCTTCACCTTTTTAGACATTAGTTCAATAGACAAGGGAAAAAAACAACCCACAAACAAACCCTATAGCAGGCGGGTTGGAACTGGAACTAGATGACCTTAAGGTCCTTTCCAACCCTAACTATTCTATGATTCTGTAAGTCTTTAAACAAGCACTACAAAAACATTGCTCTTTAGTGACTAAATGACAAGGCAGTATCATTTATGTTAACCTTCACTTTTGAATTCATGGTCACTACCAACTTAGCTCTACAGGAACATAAATACCTCTCATCTTAACTCCAAAGAAAGATTCAAGGAAAGAAAGATAACTTACTTGGCCAGCAGTGTCAACCAGCTGAAGATGATATTCTTGGCCATTTACTGTGATCAGTTTTGTAAAAGCTAGAACAAACAAGAAATACATAAACATGTCAGAATTACACATAAGGAAGGTATGATCAGTCACCTGTGCCACTGTCAGCAAGGCGCTATGAAAAAAGAACTTTAGTTCTAGGCTTTAAAGTAGCAAGAAAAGGCTAAATCAGATGGCTGTACTACAAAACTAGTGGACTGCAGATAATGAAGCTCAGAAGCATACTTCAAAATTTCAAATTCCAGAGGATTCTCACATTGGATGCAGCATTTTCTCCTTTACTTGAAAGGAAACAATATAAAGGGGTTTTACATGCATTTCTAAGAGACTTCCAGGCAACCATAATTTGTGGTAACACAAGACACTTAAATACAATTAGCACCAAAGTTAAGCTTGAACTTATTATAGGATATGTTCCCTGGTTTGCAAGCAGTTCAACAAGATCAACTGCCTAAATGTAAATACCATGAGGTAAATGATCTGGATTAAAAAAAGAATATACATACACCTTTCGGGGCTAAAACATACAGAGTCTACTTATGAATATACTAAACCTAGACAAGCAGCTAGAAGACCACCACGTTGCTTTCGCATTTGCTGTAGCTACCAGCCTATATAGTCCCAGTCAGGAAGTACATTCAGTCCCTAAAGTGATGAGAATTGCTTCTCTTCCTTGAATTCATGAAACACCAACACACTGTGAGCTGAGGAATCTTACTCAGTGTTTTTATTACGCAACTGCAAAAGCAAACAGTGTTACAGCTCTTGTAGGAATAATGTACTACTGAGCACTACATGTACCAATCTGAGCACGCAAACCTGGCTTCACAACTTCACTCTGGCCTTCGTGTTGCACTTCAGACACAATTACTGGACAGTACTTAAATACTGGGCAAAGTTTGTGTTATCCTCTGTTTGAGGTGGTTTTCCCCAAATGCTAACAGTCCTAAGAAGCTTCATCTTTCACTGCAGCAATGAGCAGGGAGATTGCTAACACTGCAGTGACCTGTTCCATCATATTCCAAGTTGCCCAACAGCTTCTCAAAGCTGCAAAGCTGAATGTTCTTGATCCTGCTGGGCAGTCTCCCACCTACGCTTTCTGGGCTTTGTACAGGGTCTCCTAGAAGCTGAAATTCAACAGCTTTCCTCCTCCCTACTAATGCTCATTGCCCTGTCAAGTCTCCACAATGCGAGCATTATCTTAAGCAGGCTGAAATAGCTGAAACTGGAGGTTTCAACCTACAGCGTAAATCAAAGCACTCTTTTTTTTTTTAAAAAAAAAAGGAGCAATTCAAACAGCAAAGCCAAACTAACCCAGAACGTCTAAACAAACAGTGTAGAACACACCTCTCGTTTCCAATACAACACTGACAAGCGCAATCTGAAATGAGCCTCAAAGTGAGGGCTCCTACCTTATCCTATCTATTCCCTCAGAAAGCTGCTTTAGCACACGTGCATGTGAGCTGCTCTCAAGTCTCCATCTGGGCACAGCTGTCATTGCTGCACAAAACTTTAAAGTTATGAAGCAAGAGCCCACAACAGCTCTTTACCTTTTGGATGAATACTGTGGTGGGGACAGAAGTAACCATCTGTTTGAATGGGTGTTAACACACAGCGCTGCTATATATGCTATCACTGCTTTGAGAAAACAGATTCATCCGGAGGCATACTGCACTAACAGGTATATTAAAAGTAACAGTCTCTTGACACTCCACATTACACACTGAAGCACTTTGCAACCCAAGTAGTTTCAAGAGCCTCATGAAGTTAATATTTAAAAAGGGACAGACGGCAGCTTTTTCAGACTACTCTAGAAGCCTAAAATAGACTCAGCAAAGACATCATCATCAATCGGTACTGGAAGCAGAGTGTGACAGAGCCAGCGGAAGGGAAGCAGTGGAGGAGTCACCACAGACTGGGTGAGAAGAACTGTTAGTTCAATGCAGAGGCTTGTAGCACTAGGAATAGCCCACTGCAAGAACACAAATCTGCTTTGATGCAGTTGTAATCAATGACTCGCGTGTCTTTCCTGAAGCTTTTAAAAAATATTCCTGGTAAGAATTCCATCTCGGGGAAAACATTCAGCTCTATTAAAGATTATTTGTGATCCACAGGTCTCCTTCCACAGGAAGTCTTCACTTCCAATTCTATCACCCACCATCCTGGGACACACTGCGTTCTGCTGTGCCAGCGGTAATACTATCACTGCACAATATGGCTCTTCCCAATGTGCTGAGGACAGATTCCAGCAGACCTGAACAACCTCTGCAGTCCCAATCATAACGTGAGCATATTCAGAACATTGCTCATCAGTGTGGGTAAGGCCTGTTTCAGCTCCATGAAGCACACAGATCTCGGACATGACATGCTTACAGCCTTGCAATGCACCACTCAAGTGTGGCTATACAAAGAAAACTGCGATCTCCACCTTCACCTACAATTGTTTCCTGGATGTGATGGTTTGCTGAAACTTGGAGAATTTGGTGCTGCAGTGAGCAGCACAGCACCAAACAGATGTATGTCTACAGTTGAGAATGCAGCAGTCAACAGCTGCGTTGCAAAGAAACTAAAGCTGCTTTGTCATCAGAGAAAGCTCTGGTAAAACTGCAGGCAGAGCATAGCCCTGAATGTTGCTGCAGCTCAGCAGAAGTGCAACTTATACAGCAACTCCACCAGCTGCTAATCATTGTTACGCTAAGATCAAGTGTATTTCAATTAGACTAACATGAATTAAATTATTTGTATATGCAACTCAAAAGACAGCTGCTGTGAAAACAAGCCACTATGGTACAAAAACCCCATCAGTACAGACATACGGATGCAAGCTTTTAAAATGTTAGTACTGCTGAGAAAAGGTACAAGAATTCTGTAAAGTTATTCCCATCGAGCTACCAGCTGATAACTGAATACAAGGGCTCCTTGGTTACCACCATCTGCATTTGCTTCTACTTGGGTCTTCATCCCAAAGTCACTGCCTGCTACTAATCCGTCAGGACATCTTTTACAACACTGAGATGTGTAATGCAACAGAGCTATTTTTAATTTTTCTCAGAATCCTCATTTCCACCCCTTGAGAAGGCTGCTCATCAGCAACTCCTGGGAGGAAGCATACTTCAACCCTTCCAGGGCAGTTGCCATGACATGTGGAAGAAGTTCAACATTAAAGATGCTTCCAGCAGACCCTTCTAAATCTACAGGCATCTCCCTCCCCAACTACTGTGGTTCCTCTAGCCACCTCCCTCTTTCTAATGTTTCCACTCTCAATTGTATTAAATGTGATGGAGGCAGCCCTCGGGGGAAGACTGTTCTTTTCCTTAGGGAGCCGCTGAGCCTGTTCAGGGCAGAAAGGAAGATCACAGAGCTGCGGCACAGTGCTAGAAGCTTGTCTGAAACTACATGGAAAAGCAGAAAGCTGCCAGGCAGGCCACAGAGGAGCTGAGGAAAACATTTGTGAGACTTGGGCAGTCAAGTCAGCTTTTCTGCAACACAAAATCACTGAATTAGTGATGACCAAAGACATCCTTGCTAAGGTACAGTTTGGGTAGTTATATGCACATAGTCCTGACCTACTTGCTCTGAGTTCCAAATAGATTCTCATTTCTATTCCAGTAAAATGTTTGAGTTTTAATTGTTCTGGTCTTTGCTTATCTGAGCTCATCTGCCTTCAGTCCCATCCAGCACCCTGGTCTTCTCTTTCCAACACCCCACAAATTAATAGCTCCAATAGTTTCTCAACACAGCTGTCTCAAGAACAGCCACCCATTGTGGTGTCACTTCTATTGGGACATTCAGAAAGGGAAAATTTATTTTGCCAAACAGCTAACTCTGACCACCACTACTGCCATAAAACACTACATGTTACTCTTCCAGATACACAGGTTTAGGAGAATCAACTGAATCCAGCATGACTTAAATAAACCAACTTTTCTGGTTCTAATGTAACAGAAGCAAAGGAAAATACAGCAGTGAAGCAGCACTGACTTCAACAAACACTAAGTGAAATCTAATGCAGCTTATTTTGTCTTTACCAGGTTCAAAGAAGATAGGGATTTTCACACTGGAAAAATTTAACTACTAGAATATTAGGTCTTATTCCTAAGATTCAAGGCTTATATGCTATGCCACTTGTTCCTGTAAGAGTTTAACTATAGCTTGTCTTCTATACAGTTTAGCTTTACACTGCGCTTTTTGTGCAAGTTTCACTAAGACAAAAATTATACAGATTAAGCTATGAGCAGTACTGCAGCTTTCAAGCCTTCATAAGTGCTAGTAGAATACTGTAACAAATTATTAGTACCAGTTTTCTGGAGACAAAACAGCAATCACATCTTTAGCCTGTGTCTTTTTTTGTTTCCAAGTTTTGTGCAACTGAACTATACCAAAATCACTAGAAGAAACTGACAAGGTTTTATGACCTGCTACAAAGCACTGGAAAAATGCAATATCCTCAACCCTGCCCCTAGTATTGGAGCTTTGGCTTCTCAACCCCTTTTGCCAGCATTGCCAAACAGATTTGAAATTACAAGCTAGGAAAACAATGGAAGAGTTGATTACATACTCTGTGTCTTATGACCCTGCACAGAATCAGAAACAGAGCTGGGAGTGCCGAAAGACTGGACTGATCAAAGATTTGTGTTTAGCAGAACATTTAAAAAAGATTAAGAACTGAAGACAAAAGAATGATTTTATACTAAACCCACCAAAACTAGTTTCACATGTTTTTCTTAACAAAGATACTATCAATACATTTTAAATGTTAAATGTGTTACCTCTTCAGTTCTTCACAGAAGCATTTTTAAAACATTCTATGAGGCCTTCCAGGGCTTAAAGATGCAAGAGACTTCCTATTGTTTTGAACCTCAGGGCACATCTTTTTCCGTTTTCAACCCTTACTTCCCAGCAACATGTTCTAATGCGAGAAGGGCCCTTAAATTGTCTACCTTTCAGAACACTATTTTTTCCCGCCATGTCACAGATCAGCAAGACTTTCAGCAAAAGGAGTATTGCTGTTTTCCAGACAAATCCAACACCAAGTGAGGATTTAAGCCTTCTCAAGGTGCCTACGCCCAACAAAGTTTTCATGACCATGACATGCTCAATGTTTAGAATTTACACCAAGCAAGCAGTGCAGACTACAAGAGTCAAATACATGCAGAATTCATCCAGGGTATGTTTTCATACAGTTAAGAAATGCTAAGTGAGAGCCAGACAGCTACAGAGTTACTAGCAGCAGTTACAAACAATAGGTTTCTGTGGACAACAAGATGATTCTGTGGATGAAACAAGGCAATCTTGTACAAAGGTGTCAAAATGCTAAAACCAAGGTGTATACATCCCGAAGTGTTAATATTAATGTCACCCATATCAGGACTAACAGATCAATGAGGCCAAGGGGCAAATTATCCACCCTGACTCATAAAGCAAAATCAGAGCTTCTCAAAAAGCAGCATTTGAAATTTAGTTCTAAGCATTAAAATAAACCTGAGTAAAATATACCTTTATAGCTAGTGATTAGCAATTATTACCATATATACGCAAAAGAAACCTTGTTCTGCTGATTACTTGATTCAAACTTCCAGAGTATCAAAGCGGCTTAATATCCTCCTGCACAATTTTGAAACAGTAAAAACATGTGCTACCGCTGCTTTTCAGAGGTCATTAAAATACAAGAACTCCAGGGTTATGATCACAAAAATCAAAGTTTTATTTGTCACATGATTAAACTGAGCCAATACAATCAAATTACTCAGGCTAGCACCACAGTTGCTCAAGTACTTTGTGACCACTGCTAGTTCAGAAAGAGGTGGTTGGATGGTAACAAATACCAGGTAACTTGCCTCTGAAGTAACTTGTTGCTCTTGGCAGCATTTTCAGTACCCTTACTCACCTGTTATACTAGCTATTCACAAAGGCACCAATATTAAAAAAACAGTGGGGAAAGACACTTAAGAATTCAGTTACCCAGTATCTGGAGCAAGCTGCTCGCATACCGAACTTGTTATCAAGTAGCTGAAAATGAGTAATTTAAAAGACTGCCATGTTATCATAGACACAGTATGTCTACCTTCTAATGTAGTTGTTTAGTCCGGACTGGCATTGCTGGCTTTGTGTTCATTTGGATACACTCATCAAATCAGACATCTGAGACTTCGTATGTAATGGTTCTATTGAAATAACAGAGGTATGACATACTTAATTTGACATGCCCTGACTATATTAGGGGAAGCAGATGTCCAACAACATACACAGAATACAAGAAGGAGATGAATTTTAGCCAGATTGATTAGATTTTCCTTCATTTGGTGTTGAAAATCTAGCTGTTTGGCTGAGAAATACGTACACAGCAATTTCCACAGTGCAGTACTGTCAGTTTGGTAAACATTGCTTTAAAAGAGCTATAAAACTTGACAGTTAATTAATGAGATTTAATGTTAATATGTAAATGCCCACATAAGTAATATGCATAATCACAATGGCTTCTGATAATAGGTACAGAAAAGCAGCTTGTCAGTTATTTACTTACTGTTCTCTATGGTTGGATCATACGAATCAACAAACTGTCCTTCCACAAACTGAATCGTCAGTGAAGATTTTCCTGTAAAGCAAGGAAAAGATAATCTGTATTTAAACAAGTCTTCAGGCTGTTACCACTTTACACTTATTAGAAGATACACTAATGTTTTAATAAGAGCAGATATGAGATTAGTCTGGTTCACTTAAACTACCTATACATGACAACTGACCTATTTTTAAATTAAGTGCCTATTCCTAGTAACTGGGTCTCCTGAACACATAAAAATATAAGCGCAAAAGCTACTTGGCATGTGTTCTGCTTTTGTTTTAACACAGCATAATTTAAACACCTCCGCCAGTTTAAAACTAATCTAAAAGTAGCTGTGTCCAATCCTCATAAAGCTAAATTTAACAAACTGCTATACTTGGAAGGCTTTTCAGTCGAGAAGCAAGGAAGCTAGAAATAATTTTCAGGCATTGCAGAGAAAACTAGGAGCTTGGATAGAATTAGCCAAATTTGGTTTGGCTAGGACATTGGACATACTTCCCATGACAAAAGGACGATCTCAGAATTATTGAGATCAGTATACTCTTATTATGCCTTTTAATACAGAATCCGCCAGTCTGCTGCAATGTGGCATTTTAAGCACAGGGATAGAGAGGGCATTTTCTCTTTTGAAAGCCATTAAACTGCTACTTTTGCAGACAATGTTTCCAATTTCAGCAATGCTGATCTCATAACACACCCCCAATAAAGAGTAAAGCAAAATGTTGCACTTAGTAGCAGAGTGAGAAAAAAAACCTGAGAAACTAATTCAGTAGTGGAAGACTTTATAATATGGTAAAAGCAGGTTATAGATACTGACCATAAAAAGCACCTTTAAAGCTCTGCAACTGAAGACTTTTCAAATCACTACTGAAGTCTTAACACAATTTCCATTACAGCATATCTTCTACATTTGGGAATCTACTAGATCCTATTACATTATGTTTACTGGATAAATACACTCTCAGAAAGATTGCCAAGTGCATTAGCTGCTTTTGGTCATGAGCATATCTTTCATGCTCCTTGATATTCTTCTCATTGGCAAGTACAAACAAAATATGATCTCAAGTTAACTCAGACTCAAGACCATCCGACTCAGTGAAAGCCTTTCAATGACATCCTAAGTAACCAGTGTGGCTGAACTATGTAGTATAACTATTGTGAAGAATTAACTGCTTTGGATAGAGCACCCGCTTGCACTGCTCAGACCATGCTATGTTTATACCTTGCTGTAGAAAAAGTTCTTTCATAAGCATTTATTCAGGAGACACTACACAATTTTCCATTTTTACCCCCCATTCTTGATTAATCATACAAGGCTCTTGATCTGTTCACATTTGATTATTACCAGCATGCTTAGCAAGCCACTGTTAAAACCATTCTAAAATACTGCAGAACAGACAAAATACAAGCATCAAAGTGATGCAAGGAAAGTTCGGCTTAATATTTATAATAACACAAGCAGCCGATTCCATCATTAACTGCAACACTTCCAAGATTTACTTCCCCAGAAGGAAGCATCATCATCTGGGGATTTTCCAACAGCCATAACCTTCATCAACAAACTGCTCAGTTTATTTTAACATCACTGCCTAGCTTTTCCATGCCTATCCCTCTGCTATCTCCTATCAATCATGCCCATTTATTCAAGATACAATGCTAAAAACCCCAAACACCACCCCCAAAAGACCAACCAGCACACAAACTTGTAAGAGTTCCTTTTCCTCAAATCAAGTTCTTAAGACACCATTTTCTGATACATGTTACAGTGCAACTAAAGGTGTCATGCTCACTCTGCATGAGTTTACAGAGAACACTGCACTTCAAACTGTTGCTCCAGCAAGGAGGGAGGGCGCGGGGGAGAAGCACCACGCACATGCAAAATCATCCTAATAAGGACAGACACAGAACTCAGACTATGCATCCCAGCAACTTTGTGAAACTGTGTATTTTGGACACCACTTAGAGAGTGAATGAACTTTCAAGCTATTTCTTCTTCAGCTATAAGCTTATAAAGCTGCTATCCAGAGTTCAGGCTTCCAGATTCTTTGCCAATACCAGAACATTAAGCACTCCATTTTAAAACAAAGTTAACTATTCTATATTACGCTGTTACTTGTTTAAGGTAAGAGCAGCTGAATTAAAGCACAGATCATGACTGAACATTTTTCCTCCTTAGAAGGATCCTAAACTAACCAGAAAACTTGACTGCTACCGTCTGTCTGTGCTAAGTCTGGAAACTGAATGCCAGCAAGAAGTTGGAGCCAACAGAAAATGCTGCATTTAACATCCAGCTGTATTAATTACTGCTTTCCTCCTAACAGTGAATGAGGAGGAAACAAAAAGAGACAAAACCAGTGTTCCAACACTCTCCTCCTAAATTCCTCTGTGCTTTGTAACAAGCCTTCCAGTAATGATGTGTTTGTGATCACAGGAGGATGCCTGCTTTCCTAGATGAGCCACAGGGAAGCTCCAGTCTTGGCTTCAGCCACATACCCCCTTGGGATAAGTGCCATGCAACAGTATCCCACCAAACTAAGGCTTCCAAAGGGGACACAAGAAATTTAAAACCCAAGTCATTAATCCTCATTGCCTTGTCTCAGTCCATGCCCAAGAAGCACGCAGGACCATGTAAACAACAGCCTGACTTGAACTTTGCCCCACAGGTTTTATTCCAGGCCTTTGACCAATACTCGTGGACAAAGAGGAAAATTAAGCTGGCAATTTAGCTCCTATCTCCTCTTTCCCCAGAAAGATCAGGAAACATGTTCATAGAGAATTACAACATAAACATAACATCCACAAGAGAGGGGCCAATGAACTGCACACAACTGCATTTACTGATGTGCTAACTCCATCTCAGAGCACTGCAGGGAGGAGGAGATGCTGCAGTCTAAATGTGCACACACTGCTAGCACACTTCAGCCTAAAAGGACGAGACAGCCTGCACACCAGCAGCAAAGACTTGACTAATCGATTACTCAAAGGTGCATACCTCAAAAAAGGCTGGGCTCTAATATGCCCTCATATGGAATAAATGACAAATGTTTTTTTTTTTAGTTTGCTAAGCTTTTCCTTGTCATACCCTCCATGCCATACTTCTAGTGTATCAACCCTCCTCAAGCTTTAGGAAAATAAACATTGAGACCAAAAGAAGTGTCATGAGCAAAAGCAAGGCAAAGTCTGCTGGAAGCGGACCACTGAACTGATGAAGACCTGCAATTTTGAGATGAAAAAGCATTTTTAAAACTTACTGGAGAAGGTTATGGCTTAACCTTTTCACCCCGCAGACTCAGAGAGCTTAAACTGACCAGGAAGAAATAAATGAATCAAATAAGGGCAGGGCAGTAGAATGAGTACTCCAGCTGTACTAGCTATGGTAACTCAAAGCACCAGATACTCTGTGGCACCAGAGTTGTTAATTAAAATCCTCCAAGTTTACTGACTTTCCCTCAGACAGAAGATAAGGGCTGGTAGGAATGTGTTGTACAACGTTTAGGATACAAGCTGCAGGTGGCTGAAAGCTCAAGTTGTCCAGAAGTACCCTAAATGGTATTTGCATACACAATTCGTTATTTATGGTATTATGTGGGAGTGGTAAAGAGGTTTACATTGTCAAAACTGAAAAGGAACAGGTTTTGAGACTGAAGGCCAGTTCAAAACTGAAGCTGTCATACTTCTGTTCATACAACAGACCATTCGCTACATGAAATGTAACGTCCCATGAACACTCTGACTATTGCAATCAGAGCACGTCAGTTTCAAATGCCATAGAGACTGTCGAGGCAAAACAATTGCCAAACTGAGTTTTTACTCATCTTCTTACTTCTTGGACAAGAGCTGTGGTATTTCATCTAGCCTTAAAATTCAAGTTTTACAACACCAGGCAGTTTACCAAGAAGATGAGTAACTGTGCACGGGTGGGCTCATGCACAGCTTGTCTCCCCAGAGAGCACATGCCCTCACTTTGGCGCCCCATTACCTGCCTGCTGTCCCAATCCCACACCCTTAATTCTCCTTGCAATAGGTAGAGGGAAAGTCCAGATAAAACTCTATCTGCAGCCAACTTTGCCCCAACCCCAGGAGACAGAAATGATGCAACTGGACAGCAAGCAAGTCAAACAACAGCTCCACAAGCAAGGCATTGTGCAAGCTTGATTCTGCAGCTGCCCTCAAACATGGCATCTCCACAATGACGGCCACTGGCATCACACAGAAGTTTATCTCAACAGGAAGGATTTCTCAACACTTGAAATCATCTGCACAAGTGATCAGTAAACAAGCTGACAGGGTCAAGAACAACAACTACTGAAGAGTTGCAGTTCGCTGTTCTGTTAGAATTTTAGATGCAGAGTTTCTTTAACCCATCTTTTTTTATTAAAAAACCATTTTATGAACTGTGCTTAAGAATAAAACACCTTCAACAGCTGGCAGCACCTAATCCATTCCTACCACATGCCTAGCATCTTATGTAAGTTAGTCTCTACCTAGAGCTACTCAGTAGATTAGTTTAGGTTTTGTACCAAAAGGGTTCAAGAAATTTCATAATGAAATGCTGTCAGTCATATCAAATTAGGTCAGATTTACTGCATACCCAACTTTCAGTATCTCAAAACCAGCCATGCTCAAATTACTATGCTTCTCAGAAATGAAGTTTTCACACTGAAAGTTACACTCAATTTAACCTCAACATTGGTATCCTTACCTTTTTTAATTCAGAACACCAAGAGGCAGAAATGGAGACACCGGTACTTCCAGTGTAGATTAACTATTCACCCTCAGAGCACAGAAAGGGTCTCAGTGACTTTTTGGAGCAGATGGAGTGTAGCAAAGGGAATTACAGCATTGCTCTTCAACAGAAATCTTGTTACAAGATAGTAGATAATCTCAGAACCCATTGCTAGGTCATCATTTGTCTCAGGCTTCATCACCAGCAACTTTCTATGGTTAGTTATGATTTCTCCTTTTCTCCTCTCCAGGTACTAATTATTGCTATGTAGTTGCTAGTTTGCTGACTGCTGCTACATAGTTCAGTGAATAACGAGTATAAACATGATACATCTGGGTCAATAAAGAACTTTGTTTCTAAACCTCTGGAGACAGTGATATAATGAGTAGTTTGTGTTTTACGCAGATGCAACCTAATTCTACTATTAGCCTTCTAATCATGAAGAAATACCATATATAAATATCTACTTTAGGCCATAGTTTTTTCTGCTTTGTAGTTATTTCCTTGTGACATCAACACATCCAGTATGAGGATACCAGAATAAAAGATGACGCTGACAGGGAAAACTTCTGCTGACATACGGAGCTCAATTGGTGCCCTTGCTCACATGATTCCCATGCTTGATTCGCCACACGCTCCCCTGTCAAAGTGCTGTCTGAGCTTTCAGAAGGACAGACTGAAGGATCTGCTCTTATAGCCCTGCAAGGGTGAAAGCCTGAGGAACTTGATGAGGTATCTTTTGGTAATGTAACGAAGGACCTCAAGAACAGCAGAGAACTTCATGACAAACCAGTAGATCACCATTTCAGAACAACACAAGATCTTTTTCAACTTTTGTGGTACTCCATCCCATTGCTGTAGCTGTCCCCTGCCTTCTCCTGATCTATTATTATGTTAGGATATAAGGAAATGTATTTGACAGGCTAAGGCAACGTACTGTAGCACTCATCACTCCTGATGTATAGGAATTGGTTCACAGGATAGTAACATCACACAACATAGTAACTTGCACACAACATAGTAACATCAAGAACACAAGCTTGCAGGGAGGAACATACGCTTGTTCCCTTTCCTTCTGCATTGCACAATCATCTTGAGGTTTATCAAAGGTATTCCTCTGCAAACCAGAAGAAATCTGAGAAGCAGTCATTTAGGAAGGAAGTCAGATGGCTTCCTTTATTTTCTTCAGATTTCAAAGCAGTTGGTCAAACTCACAATCTTTCCTAGGTTGTCAATAATGAGCCTTCAAAACACAGAGAGTCCTAGTAACACTACCTAAATCATGTTTTCTGTAAAGAAAGCAAGAGCATGTGCTTTACTCTCCGATATGTAACAAGAACCCCGCTCCATCCCGCAAGCAGCAATCGTCCCTCAACTCCAGGCAAGTATGCAGAGAAAAATTGCATTGTCTTCCTGCAACAGCTTAGTTGCCACTTAGAATCATAGAATAGTTAGGGTTGGAAAGGACCTTAAGATCCTCTAGTTCCAACCCCCTGCCATAAGCAGGGACAACTCACACTAAACTGTGTCACCCAAGGCTTTGTCCAACCTGGCCTTGAACACTGCCAGGGATGGAGCACTCACAACCTCCCTGGCCAACCCATTCCAGTGCCTCACCACCCTAACAGGAAAGAATTTTTTCCTTATATCCAATCTAAACCTCTCCTGT
>NDXB01013540.1:0-42430 GCA_002631895.1 Agapornis roseicollis
TCAAAACACCAGCTACTAAAGAGAAGAAAAACTGACTGCAACTGCTGAACCCAGGACAAGTACATTTGTCAGCTACATGGACAGTGGCATTGAGTGCACTGTCAGCAAGTTTGCCTGTGATATAAAGTTGTGTGGTGCAGTCAACACACTAGAGTAAAGGGATCTGGAGGGACACTGACAGGCTTGAGAAGTGGGCCAATGTTAAGCTTGTGAAGTCTGAAAAGGCCAAGTGGATCACAAAATTCCAAGCACAAATAGGAGATGGGTGAAGAATGGATTGAGAGCAGGAGGAGGACTTGAGGGTGTTGGTTGATAAGAAGCTCAACATGAGCCAGCAGTGAGCACTTGCAGCCCAGAAAGCTAACCGTATCTTGGCCTGTGTCAAAAAAAGCATGACCATCAGGTAGAACGAAGTGATCCTGCCCCTCTGCTCTGGTGAGACCCCCCCAGCGCAACAGGCATGCGGACCTTTTGGAGTGAGCCCAGAGGAGAGCTGCAAAGATCATCAAAGGGCTGAAGCACCTCTCCTATGGAGACAGGCTGAAAGAGTTGGGCTTGTTCAGCCTGGAGAAGAGAAGGTTTGGAGAAGAGAAGGTTCATATAAAGACCTCAGAGCAGCTTCCAGTACCCTTTAGGGGACTATAAGAAATCTGGAGAGTGACTTTTTATAAGGGCATGTGGTGACAGGACAAGAGGGAGCCGCTTTAAACTGAGAAAGGGTAGATTTAGATTAGAGATTAGGAAGAAATTCTTTACTGTGAGAGTGATGAAACCCTAGCACAAGTTGCCCAGAGAAGCTGTGGCTGCTCCATTCTTGGCAGTGGTCAAGGGCAGGTTGGATGGGGCTTTGAGCAGCCTGGTCTAGTGGAAGGTGATCCTTCTCATTACATCTAGTGGACCAGATGACCTTTAAAGGTACCTTCCAACTCAAACCAGTCTGTGGTTCTGTGATTTTATGATTCTATGACAGCCTTTCAAAACAGAGCTGGGGAAGCCCAGATGTTGACATTTGGTTTTAATCCAAGCTCTGTATTACCCTCCAATGGGTAGATGAATGAATAACTCTTATTCTGAAGAGTAATCATAACTCAGCTCAGCCCTAAGTATCAGATTTCCCATCCAGATTATCTTTATTATAACAACCACTCCTTAGTACATTCATAAACAGAGGCTTTGAATATGTTGTTATAATGAATGTCATTATGAGGTTAGAGTAGAGTCGTGTGAAGAAAGTGATTCATCACTGGAAAACAAAATAAATGTTGGATGATACATCGCCTTGAAGCACGATTCTGGGTTTATAAAAAGAGGTTATATATGTTCCACAATTATAATCTAATATTACCAAACTAGAGAGTACCAAATACACTTAAGATTTTTAGAATAATTCCCATGATAAGAGGAATGAAATCTTAAACACATATAAATAAATAGCAGAACCTCTAATAAAAGAGGACAAGGGAGTAGTAATTGCAGCAGTGAAACTTTTTTAAGCTAGAGATGACTGGCAACTTGTAGGTAACTGCAATGTAGCAACCATCTTTTTAAGTGGAAGTGAAAACTAGGACACAAGGTCAATATCATACAGCAAATACAGAGATCATCACAGTTTTTAGGTAAAGACAAAACAAGAAAGCACTTGTCTCCTCATGTGCTCAAATTACACAGCACCACCCAGAACTGACAGTGATTCTGTCATCCCACTGTGCCTGCAGTTATGGGTCATGGAAATTATTACTAGAAGTGGAAATGACTATTATGTAGAAAAACTGAATATGTCATAGCACTTTATAGATATTCCTCTGTCCTTTGCTGTCATCCAGAAGATTTTGTCTGAATGTTTGCTACAGCCATTGCAACTTTGGGATACCCTAAAGATGCTGCTTTGCTGGGAAGGCCCAGCCAAACGCCTGCTAACCTGGGGACATCTCAGTACTGGAAGCAGGTCATCATCTCAGGGTGATGCAGAGACAGCTGGGTTCTTGCTGCCAGCCAGTATCTCCTGGGCAAGCTGGGACAGCGCTAGGAGCTGAGCATGGTGAGGTGGGTTTCTCCCAATAGAAACAACCCACCAGCTCTGAAAAAATTAGTCCCTTGAGTGACAGTCATTTTTCTTTCTTTACCATCTCTCTGGGATGTGGGAACTGTGTTCTTTATGCTAAACAACTTTCAAGGATCCATGCTGTCTGGAAAACCACGTGGAAGTTCAAGATAGGTCATCGGCTCCCTGTAGCACTACTTGGATTTCTCAGCTGGTGAGACATTTTCCTTTCTCCAGGTTTTACTGGAGTGAGTCCAGAAAAGGGACAAAAGATGATTCCCAGACTCACTGCAGTATGACCATGTCTTTTGTATTTTTTGCTTTTTTTGACATAAGATCACATCGCTGCCTCATGCTCAGCTTGGTGTCTACCAGGACTCCCAGGTCTTTCTCAGAAAAGCTCCTTTCCATCCTGGGGTTGTTCTCCCCAAGAGTAGGACTTTGCTTTTCCTTTTCCCTTTCTTGAGCTTCATGAGGTTCCTGTTAGCCCATTTCTGCAGCCTGTGCAGGTCCCTCTGAATGTCACTGCACCCCTGGGATGTATTAGCCACTCCTATTAGTTCCATATTTTCTGTGAACTTGCTGAGGGTGCACTCTTTGTCAACATCCAGGTCACTAATGAAGATGTAAAACAATACTGGCCCCAGTGTTTGGGGTACACTGCTGATCACTTCCCTACAACTGGCCTGGTTGTTCAGCCAGTCTTCACTTCACTTCATTGACTTGACAGAGTTTGTAGCTCCTGATGGTCCCAGAGAGCTGCTTGATGGAATCTGTGAGCTAGGGCTGCTGTGCAGATCCCCCTCCTTTTCTGGCCAGGCCCAGTGAGATAGACTGGTGACTAATACACAGCCTGTCCTGGCTGTTTTGGAAAATAGAGTTTGCAACCTGAATTGAAGCGCTCTGCAGATCCCACAACATAATAACTGAGCTAAAGGCAAATTACTTCATCATTTATGAAGTTTCAAAAATGTAAATGCTCTTCTAAACTAATTGAAATAGAAATAAACTGTTTTTCCTGGAATGCTACTGAGCTTTACCAACTGCTGCTTTGTGCTATCTGCGTAAAGGGTTATGTGTGATTACAGAGACCCTGCACATGTGGAGAAGCTTTATGAGCTCTGAGATCAGCTCTGGATGGAAGCTGAGTGCGTTCCTGGATGCTCAGCAAGGATAGCATGCAGCCCCAGCAGCACAATCTGCAGAGAAGAGGCAGGTTTCTCAGAATGGCTGGTGGCAGAGCTGGCCATGACAGACCCTCAGGGATGTACCAGCAGGGAGATTGGAGATCTTGCACAACCAAACTCTTCCCACCCTGTAGTAAAATGTCAGCTGCTCCGTGCTTGAAAGTCACTCAACAGTGCTTGTTTGTTACAGTAAGATGCTCAAGGCTAGCTTGGTATGGCAGATATGAGTTCACTTGTTAAAAGCGACCTTAAAATATAAACTGCTGAGCTCAGTTCTCATCTCTGCACCTTCTTCAATCAATAACATCAGGAAAACATGTGAGGCCATATCAGAACAGCAATGTGCAGGATCAGCATCAACAAGGATCATATTAGTTTGGGGTTCAGAAACACTTGAGTCTATCGGTGCTTTGCCTTGGAACTCGCATTTTATACACCTTTGGCTTCATAAAATTATTTCTGGTACTTATTTATGATTATATTATTTCCACTATGTCCTTCCAGAAATATGTATTCCACAGAAAGGAAGGGATTGAAATTTACCTAAAATGCCTCATAGAATTTAGGATTACGGTCTTCTGCTTGGGAAAAAAAAAAAAAAAAAAAAAAAAAAAATGTGTGCTGTTAATATAATAGCATAATATTTGAGAAAAACCTTCCTTCTCTGCCCAGGCTGAACTTTAAACATGGCCAAGCTAGGGAGATTCACATACAGTANTTTGCTTGGGAAAAAAAAAAAAAAAAAAAAAGGATGTTGCTCATCTCTATTAAAAGATACAAAGAGAAAAACAATTTTGTAGAGTTAGGTTTCATTTTAAATAACAACTTTCTGGGTGAGAATAGCTTTGGGATTAGACAAGGCCAATGTTTGATGATCCTGGTGTGCCTGTACCTCTGAGTCCTACAGCCTCATACATGTCTAACACATGCTGCACACCCTCAAGAAGCACACAGCAGCTCTGCATGGTGTGCTGGGGCTGCTGTCTGTGCAGGTTTTACTTCCTTATTAAAAATGAAGGTAAGTCTATTTTTTCCTCTGGCTTAATCAAATCAGTGACCCTCAGTTTTCTAGCAAATCCCCAGATGTGTCTTCTGTGGAAAAATCTCAGGTCCTTCTTGTGTTCATTAAAAATAGAAGAGAAAAAAACTTAGCACCTGGTATAATAGCATTTGTCAGTTCCATTTACAGGTTGCTTAGCTCAGCTGAATTAATGTCTGCCAAATGGGCAAACTTGAAAGATCCTTTTTCCCTCATCTCCTTTAAAAATCCTGTGTTGTTGGCATACTTAAAAATCCCAGGTAGAAAAGATCATCTCAGCTCTCTGCTTTGACCCCTTGCCTTTACACGGTTCCTTATTATATCATTTCCACTGGTACCTTATCTAACATGACCATACATATAGGCAGAGCTTTTGATTCAGACAAATGGTGTCCTATCTACACCATTGCCTAATTATCCTTATCAACTTACTCTCAAATTTAACTTTCCAATTTCAGCTTTTACTTTTCTAACTTCCAGCCAGTGTTGTTCCTAAAACTATAGATGAAATACAGGAACTTTTGACAAAGAAGAGTAACAGCCAGAGGGAGGGGGGAAATGCATAGGGAGACTTCTGCCCTGCTTGGTTAAGCAGGACATCCACTGGCATCCTGAAACAGATGAGGTCCTGATAAAACCAGTCATGATTGACTGCTGTGCTATCTGGCTGCATTCTACATTTTTAAAAGAATATGAAAACTTGCCAGGCACCTAATCTACTTTAAAGGAATAGCCAAGGGGAAAAAGAAATATGCTATGTAGTTTTGAGGCTAACAGCCTACAGTAGATGAAATCCTGATCAACCGCAGTGCAATACCCATGTCACAGTAGGAGGCTTTTATATTACCCAGTGTTGCTTACCTAAAAGCTTTAACTAGTACTTTACATTCCTGGGAGGGAGTTATGAAAGATGGACTAGCCTGTGGAGGTACCCATTGCTGCCTAGTAGCAATAGAAGGAGCCCAAGTGAACTAGGTTAGAACAGGCACACTTCAGTGGCTAAATCTGGGAGAAATTAATCCCAGTGTTAATTTGATTTTTTTATAAAAAAGGAATGTAGGATTATGGTTGTTTTCTACTGATAGAAAAGTTTTTTACATGTTCCTAAATCAGTGCTTGAGATCAGTAATATTCTGTGGCAATCATACTCAGGAACTGAACACGTAGGTAAGGGATAGGAGAATCCCATACCAGCTTGATCAAGGTCTCCTCACGCACATCTGTTGTCCTTGAGCTGTGAGTAAGGCTAATGAGAACTTGGTAAACTCCACACTGAGCTGCTCTTCACTTGTGTCTTTCCAATCTTCCAGCTTGTTTCATTCATTCTTTATAGGGTGCTGAGTTCCTGGCACCATATGCCGTGTCTCCTTTTCTTGACACTGAGTATATGGGGGGTGAGGATGCAAAGTCAGGGTAAGATACATATTCCTTTATCCTCTAGAGGCCTAATCCAGAGCTGACTGATAACAGCAGAAGGCTCAGAGTAACTTCAGCAGACCTTGATTCAGGACTAAGATTGTCTGATTCTGCTGATGGACAGGGGAAAGATTACATTTGTGTGGGACACATATCTGTGACACCAAAAGAATAAGTCCCATTATCTGACATCTTGGACTTCAAGGACACGGTTTCTATCCCAGCAAAATGCTAAATTTTTCGAGTAAGAAAAAACCTTGCACCAGATCTTTGCTTCTAAAAGCTTTTCTAGAAGGATTCCTTTTAAAAACAGAGATATTATTCTCTGACCTCCTACTTTGAGGAAAGTACACAAGGTAGATTAAAGTGTTATTGCTTGATCAAACAATGCGCTTGAAAGTTTGTTGGGAAAAAGGTTTTCAAAATACAGGAAAATATCCTTTCAAAGCACAGCGTCAGACCTTTTGATGAATTGCAGTATGTCACCCAACTCTGATTCCTCTTGCTCAAACAGCAAAATGTGTTTGCATACATTGTGTAGACTTAATATTTCTCCTTAATATAGCTGTATGAAAACAAACAAACAAACAAAATAACAACACCAAAACCCATCAAAATGAAACAAAACAAGCAAAGACTAAATATTTGTACTGCCCACAAGGGCAGTTAAGAGCATGTTTATCTAGTGCAATTCCCTTCACATTCCTGTAAATAAAAGGTAGATTTGTTTTGGAATAAAAGTGGTTTGTATTTATGAAAACAAACC
Source organism: Agapornis roseicollis (assembly GCA_002631895.1). NCBI lineage: Eukaryota > Metazoa > Chordata > Aves > Psittaciformes > Psittacidae > Agapornis > Agapornis roseicollis. The sequence continues at coordinate 6,450 of NDXB01013540.1, forward strand.
ATTCCTGTGTCTGTCTCAGAAGACCAGATAAGCAGAGAGCAGGAAATGTACAGGAGGGGGTGAAGGCTGCCCATGAGAAGGAGAGAACAGCCCTCTGTATTGCATCCTCTCCAGCAGACAGCGGCCTCCTGGCTGCTGCCAGTCAAGCTCTAGTGGGATTTGCTTTGCTGACCAAGAGGTCTGCATGTTAGCAAAGGTTAGTTGTACACCGGAGCTGAGCACCTGAGGATAACGGTATAAAGAGGAGAAAGACAAGCCCTTCCAAAGGCTGATTCATGCATTCCAATGTAGAAGTTTGAGACCTTAGATGAATCACAGTCAATATTACCTGCTTTTCTCCACTGATCATTTCACAGTCTGTTATACGGACAGGCAATGTTTCCTCAATTTCAAAGGGTTGAGGCAGCCCAACAGCTTTAAGCTATATCCTCAGCCATGGAGAACCTAAGAGGTCAAGCCAGGTTTCTAATGGTTTTGTACATGAATAATAAGCAATGTGGGGCTAAAGGATAATTAAAAGCCCTAGGTGAGGCTGCAGTATGGCGATAACTTCAGACAGACTTGACTACCTTGCTAGCTGGATATCCCCATGATTAATTCCTGCAGCTTCTGTACTTGTACTTGCTGCAGGTGATCTGCTTCACTGTGCCTTTTATCTGTACATGATCAGATACTTCTCAGAAGCAACCCTTTTTTTTCAGGTGCCATGAACACAGGGAACATTTGCCTTACCTAAATCTTTTTTTTAGCCAGAATGCTGCCCAAAGAGGTTGTCTGGCTCATAGCCTTCTCCTGAGGCCATGCTGCAGCCTGCTTCATTTATCGTTTACAGACTCCAGATTCTTGAAGGATTTCTTGTCAGCTTTTTCCCTGTAACTCACAGCCCCAGAGAATGCCATTAACCATTAAGACCACCACACTATGTGCCCTGACTGTCAAATTACCCTACAATTTGGTCAGCTACCATTGAGTAAAAAGGCATTTAACCACCACCTCTTTTAGATCTCAAGGAAAGCTATCACTCTCTGCAGTGGTTTCAGCAAGATTTTTGGGTCAAACAGGCTCACTAGAAACCTCTCAAACTTCCTCATAACAGTAAAATACCACATTCTTTCCTGGACCTTACAGAGTTCTTGGTGTCAGTGATGTTACAGCATGTGTAAGATTTGTGCGTAACAAACCCCACTAGCATGTAGTATTATTTTTGTAACCCTTCCACCTCTTCCATCCAACCCTTCCTTTGTTTGCCATGTTTATGTGTCCTGCAATGCTTAAACACAGAAAGAAATCTCCCTAGGTCAGGGACCTGTCAATCAGTTAATGTATCTAAAGTGCAATGCACTCTTAACAGGGCTATATTAATAATGAATCACATTTGCTTTGTAGATGGAAAACACTTGTCTGAGTTTTCTCTCCTGTGTATTAGAGGGGATAGGGACTCACTACAACCAAAGAGCAAAAAGCCATTCCTAGGATGGCAACATCAGCTGCTGTAGCCCAGCTGAGAGTGGAAGGACAGGACTGACCTCCTGTCTGTTAGCAGTAAGATCTTGTAGAAGCCTCTCCACAGCTGAATTCCCAAGGCATTAAAATGGACACAGGGCTCAACATGTCCAGTTTTACTGTGTTGGTACTTACATACTCAAGTTTCACTACATCAAAGGGTAGGCCAGACAATTATCAACATGGATATTTTTCCTGAGGTAAGACACCTTTTCCCTTCTGCTCCCTCTCAGAATCTAAAGAACTCAGTCAAGAGCTCACTTTAAAGACAGGTAGGTGAGGAAACAGAGAGAATATTGACATTAAAGTAGCTTCTTACCTCTATAGGATTAAGGAGGTTGGGTATGTAGATAGTCACTTTGTCTCCTTCATCATTATCATCTTCCCCTGAGTACCATTTTTCTCCTAAATTCAGCTCATATCCCATTACACCATCTATCAATATCCTCAGAGGATGGTCCACTGACATGGCAAACACAGGGAGAAGGAAGAAACCAAGTAAAATCAGCCCCATTCAATATGTGCTGGGGCATGTTTTATCACTGTGTTGCAGTGCACCCACAGCTTCTGTGCAAATGATGGATACGCGGTCAAGCTGCAGTCAAAGCAGGGTTGTGTTCCCAGGGAACAGGGCTGAGACAATTCATCTTCTCACCATGACGGAAAAGAGTGGGAAGCATGGCTGAAAATAGTTATGCTTTGGAAATATGCACCTTATCTCTGAGTCTGATGGCAACAGGAGCTTTCCATTGACATTATTAAGAACAATGGCAAACTCCTACTCCATTCATCGCATTTGCTGGCATCTCCATTTCTGTTGCATTCTTAAACTACATTGTCTATTCATGTCTGGGACCTGGCCAGTGCCTCTGTTGCCAGCTACTAATTCTCCATTACACATATTGCTTTTACTTCAGTTCAAGTCATTCGTATTTCACGACAAAAGCACTATTTTTTTGTTTAGCAGCTGTCCCCTCTTTGAGTCACCTTTTCATGCACACTGTGGGCCAGTCTCTCATCATCCCTAGGGTGGTGGCTTGAATAGCCCAACTGGGTAACTCTTACGGATGGAGAGGATTTCCAAAAGAGCTGAAGCAGGCAAGCAATTGAAATGAGCCTGCTATAGGCTTTGGACATCCTACCTTTTAGTCTTGCAATTCCTCCTGTCATTGGCTACCTTCAGAGACTCATCACCCTGCCTGCCGCTGGCTTTCCTCTTGTCTCTCTTCAACTTTCTGGTCATACAGCATGGGTATAGTCAGACATTAGATACTGCCTGGCTGCAGCTCAGCTGACTCCCACCCACGTGTCAGCCATGTCACATCTCTTTTTGCATTGCCCATCATTATGTGTAATTTCTACAGTGTGTACAAGAGCAGGCTGTGAGCAAGAGATAAACTCTTCGTCCCTGTACATGTTTACCACAGCTTTAGGACTCACTCCTCTGTGTACTACCAAGAGATTTAAAAAATGGACATGAAACATAAAGATGTGAAAACTCCCATCTGATCTGGAAAAGAAAGTTTAATCTCTCTCAGATCTTTTAGCTCCTGAAACAGCTTGAAAATCGATTGGCCTTGCAGCGTGTGGGAAAGTTAACAGAGGCTTTGCTAGCCCAAGGAGGGGAGGGGAGGAAGCTCTTGAGTACAGTTTCTCAGCCATGGTTTCCTGTCCTCACCTTCCAGAGACACAAACACAGCACTGCTGGTAGCTGTATCTTAGCTGCTGGTAGCTGTTGTGGCAAAACACTCTGGGTGATATTTTTCATACAATTTTCTCTCTCATATATCCCAAGACTGTATTTGCCTTTTCTTAATTACAGCTTTTCATTAACTACTCATCCTAATTTCTTCATGAGTGATTACCCCAGGTTCTTTCCCTGAACTACTCTTGTCCAGTCATCAATAGCTTGTTTCGTATTTGCATTTGTAATTCTCCTAACTGTGCTGTGCCTATACTCATTACATTCTATTCCTTCCTGACAGCTCCTCTAACTCATTCAGGCCACTGCAGTAGCTCCTAGATTATTAGTTACTATTCCCAAGTGTTGGGTCATCTCTGTATTTATATTTCTCCCATTCTTTCTTGCAGATTTCTCTTTAAAAAATGTATTAAGAAACACTAGGCCTCTGAGAGATGCCTGGAGAGCCTAGCCCTTAGGTAGGGATGGGATATGGGAAAGGCAGAGGAGGGTAAGCGATGGTAAGAGGTTGGAGATGTTAAGCTCATAATGCAATCAGATGTATGGGTTAGTGAAACCACTTTCACAGAGGTAGGGAAGAAGAGACAAACGGACATATCAGCAAGAGATACATAGGCTGCATATGGAAATGGATGGAAAACAGAGTTCATCAGCATTTTCCTGATCCTTCCATTAGCATATACTTCCTTGGCTTAACAAGAGCAAAAATGTTGAAAGAGCTGTTGTTTGTGAAAGGTAGGTCTGGCCAGCCAGAGCTGCATGCTGCCAGCAGGTACTAACCACAGTGTCAGACATGCATCTTAATAGTGTGGTGAACCCTTGAAACCTGTCCCTCTGGGGTGGGGACACAGCCATGCTCACCCCAGAAGAAGGGGAGGGTGGTACAAAGCAGCGCTCCCACAGGAGAGGTAGACATGCTGGGCCAGGAAGCTCTGATGGCTGTTCACAGGGGTGCTTTCAGCCTGCCTGATGCTCAGCCACAGCCGCAGCCCCCACTTCCATCATCCGTCCAAATAACCAAACATTTCTCTGAAGCAACTCTTTTCATCCAAATGTAGTGAACACAGAAAGCATTTCCTTTATCCAGAATTTGAAACCTCTTTTTTTTTAGCCAGAATGCTGCCCAAAGAGGTTGTCTGGCTCATAGCCTTCTCCTGAGGCCATGCTGCAGCCTGCTCTGACTTACTGCCCTTTGCTGTGAGCAGCTCTGCTCTTTTACTGTGTACAGTATTTTCCTTTCTTGCCACATAATTTTTCTGTGAGGATCATGCAAGACCAACCACAAGGAAGACCCAGGAAAACACAGGTTATGAATTTGAGGGAAGACAGAAAACTGCAGCCAGCTTGGTACATGTGCTTAGGAAAGTAGCCAAAAAAAGGATAAAAGCCCCACAGTACGAAAAGATTAAGATAGAAAAGAAACAGCAAAGCACAGAGACACATTACTGTCCTCTGAGTGCACACACAGACATGCCCAGTTTTGTACCCTCAGACCCTCCTATCATAGGGGCATCACTGGGGACTGCATCACAGCAAGAGAGCTGAGAGACTCTTGAACCTGAAGGCATCATACAAAGAAGGAGCACAAGAATGGATGGATCTACAAGACAGCAGGTCTTCTCTGACCTAAGCATTCACACCAAATCCAGCCCAAAGTTCCCAACAAGCAAAACGTTAGGGTATACAAAAGATGTGAATAGTCCCTTCCTACCCTCAGGTCTCCTAAAGCCAGCTGCCTCCACTCTCCCAGAGTGAAGAGCCAGTACTGTCCTGGCAGAGACACAGCCACAAGATATTGCTGCCACAACAGTTTCAAAGGTGATTGTCAGTTCTAGCCCTCAAAAATAAGGGCTGCAGGGCAAATATCAACCCTGGGACTCATCTGCCTAGGACACTTTCTGGAGCAGGCTCTTGCAGCTTCTGTTTAGCAGCTGTTTAGTTTACGTGATATGTGCTGTCAGTGTTTGAAGAGCTCTTGGAGGCACAAAGAGATATGTGCAGAATGGTAAATGTTGATGTAGTGACCGCTCTGGAGCTGGATAACTACAGCTTCTTCTTGATTTGACTAATCCCTGCAGAGCCCTTTCAGAAAAGAGTATCATAATCATGTGTACGTTCAGTTCATGATGAGACTTGTGACCCACCAAAGGTTCGTTTTACTAACAGGGTACCTATTTCCTACTTTCCCAGAGAGCTGCAGCCTGCCTGTGCTGGGCTCCACACAGCAGGAGCTGCCTGTGCTAAAGGATGGGCTGGAACATGTCTAGCTTTAACCCTGCCTTGTCCAGGATTGCACAGAACTGACATGTCCAGAAGCATTTAGGTTTCCTGTCATCCTGAGAAATGTTGCAGGGGTCACTTATCAGTGAGGCACTGGAAATGATGGTCTTAGTCCCTGCTTCTGTTTGTGTGGACTGCATTTATGGGAATGGAGAGGAATGGTGCTTGTCAAACAGCTCATCCTTTATACGGGGCAGGATAGAGAATGCCTGTTGTGGAGGGGACATGTAGGTCAGTGCTACAAAAGGGGGCAGTTTGCTGTGCACTGAAAGTTTATGGTGCTGGAGTGCACAACACCTGGTTGTGACCTCCACAGCCATCTCAGGGTGGTGGTAGCTGAGTTTCCCAACTACTCCACTGAGTGTCCAAGGATACTTCAGAGCTTACTGCCTCTTTACATGGGCATGACAACGCTTGAATGCCTGAACCAGGTGGTGCTATGTGGCCTGGCACAAACACTGAGTCAGAGGCACTTCTCACTGTGAAGAGCTGATGTAAGAACCACCACTTTGGTCATCACTAGGGCTGCTGTCTCTAAAGAGGAACCAGAGCCAAAACCCTGATTTATCTCCTGATCTACATGTGAATGCTCAGCTTCAAGCTCATGATTGAGACTTACACAAAACACCTCAGAGCAGTCAGGCTGTGAAATTTTGCTCGTCCTTTGCTGCACAAGAAGAAACATTGTGCTTAGTTATATATAGGGTCTTCATGATTAGAAATAGACTTGCTCTTTCCTGACTGAAGGAGAGAGTAAGATTCAAGACAGACCTATTTGCTGCTTGGTAAACTTCATATTCAACATTTCCTTCTACACTGACACAATAACTGCACGGGTATGCTCCTGCCTCACTGTGAAGGCTGTGGTTAGGTCCTTGACCAGCTTATTAAAAGTCTGGCTTCCCCATCTCTTGCCAATAAATGTAGCAAGAGAATCCTGTTTGCCATGGAGACCATCCCGTCTCATCTATCGAGTCAAGATCCTCCTGCATGCTGCAGCAAGGAAACTTCCCAACCCAGGTTGTGCCTGGGGGGTTCCTGGGGCTATCGCTCTTCTCTGCTCCCAGCCAGTGCTCCAGGACAGCCCCTAAACAGTGCAGAACACCTCTCTGCCAGCCCTGTTGGACCTGTCAGCTGTCTCTGGGAGTGCAGCATGGTGGTGCACCTTTGTCCCAGCCAAGGTGAGGCTCACTGTAATGCCACGGGGTCTCGAAGCTGCAGATAATGGTCTAAAGCCCAGGGCTGACTTCCTCTGGTGATGATCACACCTACCTGCCTTACAGGCTGGTAAATGTTATCTTCAAGGTTTCAGATAGGAGATGTTGTAAATGTCAGCTCTAATCATTTATATGTCACAAGCTGGAAATACACTTTCACGTGTTCCCACCAGGAAAAGCGGCATTCAGGGAGTTAGGAAGAGTCAGGCATCTCTGCCACATTGCTGCACTCCTTTCCTCCCCATTGCATCGATGCAACTGGGAGAAAAATTCAGCAAGGGGGATTTAATAGTGAATTGAAGTGTAGAAGGCTAGAGAAGGAGGTTGAGGTGGCAGCACAGCTAATATGCAAGAGCCAGACCTATCTGAGCTGGTGGATAATGAGTTGTCAGGATTATATGTGACAGCAGAATGGCTGGATTTGAAGTGGAATAATTGAACTGATTATGGGCAAGTTCTTGTACCTACATCCTGCAAATAATGAGCAGCAAATAATGAGCAGCAAACAAGGCAAGAGGCACACCAAGCCAGGAGAACAGGGAGGCAAAGTATTATCACTCAGAGAGAGATGCAAATTGAAAAAGGGAGTCGTTAACAGAAGGAGATAAATCTGTGGAGGGGAAAGAGTGACAAGAAAGAGAGAGGGCTGTGCTGTACAATGAGAAGTACACATTTTTCAATGCAGTGTATCCCCAAAGAGCAGTATTAATAAACCTGGCTTATGTGGTATATCTGAGACTGTATGTGTCATGTCATGATACTGCTGCATGTATCTTCCCTGGTCTGACACACGTGTGCCTCCTGTTCCGTATGTTTTGCAGTAAGCATGGTACATCCTTGTGAGTGATGAACTACTTTCATCAGTGGCACTAAATGTAAAGAATTAACAGAGCTATAAGCCATATTTCATGTTAGGTTACAAGGGAAAACAGTAGGAGATAGGATTTATGCTGTCTCTATAAATGAATTTCATAAGCTTTTCTTCATAAAGGAAAAAGAAATTGTTCCTGATAAAGTTCTGCACTAAAAAAAAAAAATAAACCCCAAAAAATAACAACATTTCTGAAGTGGGAAAAAAACAACTTTTGTTATCACAGGTGATTAATTGAATTGATGTGTAACTGATGTTCCAGAGCAGTGGAGATTAGAAACTGCGACAGAGTACGCCCCAGCAGTCCCAGTTCTGCTATTACCTGAAATTACAGTTGAAAGCAGACTGACTTGTATGGCCCACAAATTCATGAAAATTCAAGAACCACTCTCACCAGCCTACTTTTGATAAATTCTTTTTGATTCAGTAACCTTTCTTAATGGAATTTCTCCCTCTCTTCCTCTCTCTTTTTTTTTTTTACTTCTTTTTTCCTTCCACTTAGGTCCGTACATTTATTCCTGCCTCCCACTCCGTGGGAGTGCAGACCTCTGACTAAACATCCATGTTGTAATCTGTACGGGAATTTACTGATGGTGCATGACAGAAAGGACTTAAAGAAAATTATGCATTTCTCAGATCTACCCTGGGGCACACAAATCAAAGTCTCCCCTGAAAGACTATATAGTAAAACTGAAAGTAGCTACACTTTATATGGAAATTAGATGATGCTGGGACATAACACAACTAAGCATATATCAAAACATAGTGACAATGAACATAGAAACTGCTTTTTCTCTAGTGAGGATGTAAATGTCTGTTTTGTTTTATTTCTCCCAATGTATGACTTTTTTCTCAGGTGATGACGAAAAAGCCCACTGGGATTATGCATTCAGTGGACAGGCTCCAGAGCTTGTGATTCTTTTCTCATTTTTATTTTGCTTAGAGGCCATTTATTTTCCCCCACCTTAAGAAGGGTATTTAGAATAGGTCACACAATAACAAAAACCTGATTGATTCTAATCAGAAGGGAAAAAGGGAAGAGTATAACTGGGGAGAGGGGGAGGCATTATCTCATGATACTTGTAGGGCAGGGGGTATGCAAGGGAACAGGTCTGATTTTGCATTCTTTTTCACTGCTTTCTTGCTTGTCTTACAACAAAAGGAAACGTAAAATGTGCCAATGTGACATCTTGTACACAATGCTTGCTGCTTTTCCTCATGCTAGTTCCTTCCTGGGGGATGAGCTATTAACAGCAGAGCCCCTCCAGCTGCTATTGTTGATGTCTCTGCAAAACCAGCTGCCACCTGCAGGTTCCTTGCAGCTGGGACATAGATCCTACAACATCTGGGATTGTGTAACTTCCCTCCAGGGCTTCTGCAGACCTTTCATACTCCATTTTTTTGATGAAATGGGGAGCGGAGGCTGGAGATATCCACATATGATTTATGCACTGAAATAAACCAAAGAGGGACAGAGAAAGTTTGACACCTAAACCAAACAGAAAATCAGACCAGACATAAGGAAGATCATGTTCATTCCACTAGTATTCCTTGTTCAGCGTTTGAAGAATTAGCTTTCTGCAATGCTTTGTATTGTTGTGTTATAACATGAGAAATCAGCTCAGTTTGATGTAGCGTAAGAAAGATAGGAGATGCCAAAGTTCAGCATCCCTTGGGGCTGTCGGTTTTGATGGGCTGACAGATTAGCCCAAGCCCTTTCCCACTTCTGTAGGTGTGTGGGATCAGATTGCAGCTTGCAGCACATCTCAACAGAGTGCAGTGATACAGATCAGCTCATCACCGAATGCTACAGGACACCACCATAGAAGCAGGAAAGAACAAATAGCCATAACACAGAGCGTGTTAGCTGAGCAGGTACAAGTTCAGGCTCCTATTCTGCGACAATCTTTCTCTGGGCAAGCCTATTAGTTTCTCTGTGCCTCATTTACATATTCATAAATTCAGAATGAAACTAGTTTCCTGTCTCACAGGACCACTGTGAAAGTTAAATTATATTAAATATTGTAACCTGCTCTAGTATGTGATACCAGAGGCTATTTAAGTATCAAAGGGAAAAAGAGGGAAATTTTATATGCAGTTTCCTTTCGTGGCAGAAGAAGAGCAGACAGTGATGTCAGCCTTTAGAAGACCAACCTAACAGTGGAAAAAGCATTAAAAGCCAGGCTGGATGTAGATCTGGGCAACCTGATCTAGTTGAAGATGTCCCTCCTCATTGCAGGGGGCTTGGACTAGATGGACTTTGAAGGTCCCCTCCAACCCAAACTATTCTATGCTTCTATGATTTGTGCTTTCCCCAGAATACACAGGGGCCTTGAGAAGTGCGAATCTATTGAGGGCCCAACTGGAACAAACATCACTGGAATATCACTTTCTAACTGCCTGCTGCTTGCGTATATTGAGGAAATATATTTCCCTGTATGGATAATGGTGGTGGGTGACTCCCTGCTGTGGGGGAGGCAGCTGATGGAGGCAAGGGATTATCTCTCTTTAATTGTTAGACAACATAAGATACTGCATCCATTTTTGAGCTCCCTGATACACAGCAAAGGCACTGGTAAATAAGAATAAATTCAGTGGAGGGCCATCAAGATGGCTGGGGACACTAGCCCCATGAGGATGTGCTAAGGGAGCTGGGCTTGTTAACAGTAAAGAGGAAGATGCACAGTCACCTTTGGTGGAAAGGGATTTGTCTGTGTTTAAAGAGGTTGCAAATATAGATATAACACATGAAAAAAGCCCTGCCAGTACACTGTATCCTGTAAATATCTGCGGATATGGAATAGGACGTGTTCAGTGCCTCGGTCATATTTCTCAGCAGATGTTATCTTTTAATTTCTTTTACATGGGAGATGAGAAGTTTCCCCTTCAATAACATCAATTTATAACAGACATCACAGGTGCCATTAAGAAATAGGTTTCCTGCCTTGTTTTTTCTTTTCCTGTTGTGAACAATACATAAACTGTCCTACTGAAGACAAAAAAATGGCCCAGAGTTAAAAATGCCCCTATTTACAGCAGTGCTTCAATACTGCTGGCATTACAATGTTATCATTCATGCAAGAAATGGTACTAAGAAATTGAGGTGATAAAGGAGGAACAGGAGATGATGCTTCTGCTAATGAAAAGAAAAATACAGGTACCTCAGCAAGTCTGGTGCTCCTGTCTCCCTCTTTAGCTGTGTGTAGATGTTTCTGCTGGGCTGAGGGAGAGGCACTGTGACAGAGGAGCCACCTTTCTACATGGAAAAGAGAAAGGACAGTGTATGCATCCATCCTGCGGTGAGCAGCCCACACAAACCTGCTTGAGCTTGACTCCAGCAGCAGTGTGGGGCTCCCTGTAGCCCCCTCCTCTCTGCTGATGGCTCCTCTGGCCCCACCAGGAGCATTAACATTCCTATAGCACACAAAGATACGTCCCTGACTTATTTACGGATCCAGCAAAATGTTAATTCCAACATTCTGGCAATTCCTTTTCCTTCACAGACACACTGCCCACTGTACACAACCAATGCTGACTTTGGGTAGATCCCTTACTCTTTGGGGGCTTCTCATGTATCCTGCTGTGTACCTAAGACTTGCCAATGACACAGACATCTGGGGAGGATCCACCAATGAATCTCCAAGAAGAAACATATAATGGGTTGCTATTTATCACTTCTTTTCATGTGAAAATGGCTGTGCAGCAGTCTGGTGAAAATCTTAGCTCAGAGCTTGAGGGATAGCTGATGCTGTCCTGTATCTGTATCAACTGCAAATGCTTTAGTATCCTGCGGGATTAAACCATACAGGGGCATGTTTACAGTGTTACCTGCACAGGCTAGACATAGCTAGGCAGTATATCAACCCTTCCAGAAAACAACCAGGAGAGAGAGGCTATCTTCATGTTAAACAGCACTCTGTATTTATAGCAGTTGAAATTCAGCCAGTTGCTTCCCGAAGAGCAAAGCATGGCAGATGCCTTCACCATCATGACCTGTCACATGAAGATTTATAAGCCATGAGGATGCAAACGATTCAGCTCTCCCGCTTGGCCAACAAAATGAAATACTTGCTATTTGTTTGGAAAGTATGAGTGTAGTTCCGGACTGGTACAGCCATCATGCCTGCTCAGAGAAATAGAGCCTGTCACCCCACTTCTCTGCTGGCACCACAATGCCAGCAACTCCCTTCTCCAGTGAGCAAGTATTTCAGGAGGGTCATGGGCTTCAAGGAGAGCATGGTGCTTGCCAGCTAAATCACAGCAGTTGGTACAGAGAAGATTGATGGGAAGGCAAATGGAGGTAACTTCACCAGGAAACATGGCCAGTTGTCTCTGGGAGGGAGACCTTTACTATAAAAAAGAAAATCATAGCAAGAACAATGAGTAGAAGAGGATCCTGGATAGACTGCAATCAGAATAAGGCATACCTCTGAATGAGAAATGGGAAAGTAGATCGGGAAAAGAGCAGATCAGGAAGGAATAAAGTTTAGAGATGTGAGGGTTTGCTTAAGGTGAGCAAGGAAAGATGAAGGAGATCTGAAGTCAAGATGAAGAATGTGGCTAGCAGCTAGAAGGCAGAGAAGACTGTGGTGGGGCAGTGGGATAAACTAAAGAAAAAGGAGAAAAATAGAGGGCAGAAAGAAATAGCAGAGAAGATGTTGCTGCACCAAGTTTGCACAGGCTCTTGTGATGATGGTTACCCAGGTGCCCATGTGCTGTACTCCCCACCATCTCCATGCTGTGAGCATGGTACAGATGCCTGCCACAGCCCTGCATGAAGGCAGCACAGCCCTGCAGGACTTGCAGGCTAAGCAGCACATCTTCCTTGTTTCAGACTTGTACTTCCCCAATAATGCCTGCTTGCAGGTTAGTAACCATGTGCTGCAGAGCCCAGGAGCCAGTACCTGAAAGGCAATTATTTGCTTGGTGTTCATAAATTAATACTCAGCTCCTGGAGTCATCTGTCTCTTCAGTCTTCAGCAAGCTGCTGTCTCTCCTTTTCTTTTCTTTCTTTCCCCCTCTCCTCCCCCTCAATGCATAAAAGATAGTGTGGAGCTGTTGATGTGTTTAGTACAGGTTTATCTTGAAGACATCTGCTTATGCCAAGGGAATAGCATGAACTCCCAGTGACCTGTAGAGCCTGCATTCCTAATTAGCGGAAAAGTATTCCATAATCAGGGTATTGCCATTTCAATGGAGTCTAAAGATAGAAAGGTTATGTTCTTGTCTGAGGTCTTGAATAATCAGTTCTGACTATATAGCTTCATTCTGACCTAGAGTTAACCAGGTGAAAGCTGGTAAGCAGCAGGACCAGATTACACTGTCTCACAGAGTACATCTATCCTGAGGGCTTGCCTTATGTTTTTGCTCACACTTTCGCTTCCAACCTCTAGCAAACATGTACAAACCCTTTAAGCATGACTGGGTAAATGCTTTGAAACAATGCCTGCTTTTATGGCTGCTTTGCTGCAGGCCATCAGCCCTGAGAAGGTGCAACAAGCACAGAGCTGAGCTTGTGCCCTCCAGCATCCTCCCACCATCCCCAGCACCTGCCAGCCTGTCTCACCACTTGCTCCCCATTTGTTCCTACCCACCTGCCTCTTTATTTATTTTATTCATTTTGTAATTTGCTCCCTGCCCACCTGCCTTTTTGTGCTCTTCAGAGCAGCATTAGAACAGCAGTGGCTCTGGGAGCCACTCTGCCTCCTTCATCCACTGCACCCACTGCACTCTCCACAATGAGGGGTCAGAAACTGGCCCACTATGTGGGCCCTCTTCACTGCAGTAAGTGGTTGGGCAGGAGCAGTCCTGCCTGGGAATGGTTCCCTGTACAAGAAACCATTCCCAGGGCCATTCAAGGTTCAAATGACTGACTGGTGGCAGCATCTCCTTTTGGAGTTTGGCAGCATCTCCTTTTGGAGTTTGGCAGCATTTATAGTAGCTTGCCAAAGGAAGGGCTTGGCGATCCTCTATTTAAACACCTTATGAGAATCTTCTGTGATGCAAACACAGCCACAAATATTTTCAGAGGAGTGAGGGGAAAGGTAAAGGTGACATATGTACAACATACCAGTGGGATATATCATAGCTGGATGAATAGAGACAGCCATAAGCAGTAACAGAGCTGCTCAACCGAACTGCAAACTGATCTGGAGATGTTTTGTCTTCCCTTCTCTCTCAGCCTTTTTCTTGACTGGTAAATATATCACTGGAGAACATAAAAACCTGAAAATCTCCATAACTATGCCTTGTTCCTTCCTCCAACTGAGTTGTTTCAGGCACAAATGTAGGTTAGAACATTTCTGATATGGCTAAGTGTAAGTTTGTAGCTGGGAAAAGACACTCCGCTCTGATTTTATGATTTTGCTAGAGGATGTCTCCCCATACTCAGAACATCTATTTCACAGCAGGGACTGCAAATAAGGTTCAGTTTGTGTGATGGATTTATATGGCTCCTCTATAGAACAGGCACACAAACCTGAAAGCAGAGTACCATCAGTGTAGTTGTAAGGATGGCCTCCCAGACTGGAAAGCAGTGGCACAAAAGCCATCCGGAAGAGTCCTCCCAACACAAGAGTAGTTTCCAGGGAACTGTGTGGTTTTGCTGTGGAGATTAAAATTACAGTTCAGTTAACACATGAATATCAGTTTCTTCTCTGCCAGTGGTCAGGCTCCCTGATGTTGCCTGCAGGATTTCTGCAGTGGATTAATAAATAGGATTACATGATCTTTGATAGGTATTCCTCTGCCCGTCCTCCTTCTGCCAGCTACAGGCAGCCTAAACTCTGTAAAATCCTGCTGGAAGCCCTTGAGAAATGCTCTTGCTTACTCCCAAAAATCTATTCTGAAACAAAAAGAAAGAATTTGTTGATGAAATAAGTTACATTGTGAAAAATATTGTTGGCCACCCCCAGAAAATCCACAAGGACTGTTCAGTTGTCCAGGGTTTGTTCCTTTATGAATGCATATGTTTCTGGATGCTCACTGTTATCTTTGTTCCTTTTATTTGCACAGGGCAAACAGTATCAATATTCCATGGTTCCGGTCATCTAGAGGACAGGGAAGCAGTGATGGCAGACTTAGTTCTTTTAGGAGTAGTGACCAAACAGTGATTATTAGAGCTGAATAATTCAGAAAGTTTTCAGATGATCTTAGCTTAGGCTCTGATCTTCCCAAGACAATGCTCATACTTCATTTTATGCTTGCTCTATCACACTGAATTCAATGGGAGCAGGGCAGCACATTTAAAGCTAAGCCTATCATAAATCACCTTTCTGCATCATGGCCTCGATCACAGTCTGTTTGTAGATATTCCATGGAAAAAAAATAAAAATAAAAAATGAGTAAGTAAGTTTGATTTGGCCCCAATAAAATTTCCTCTGTGTTCATTTTCTGTGACGATTTGGGAAACAGACCTTTGGTAACAAAACAAAACAAAAAGACACAAAGAAACAGGTTTTAAAGCCACATCTGTGAGTTCTTGTGAAAACCCAGTCATACATTTGCATAAACAAGAATTCAGCTTAGGTAGCTGCATAGTGTTCCTGTCAGGAAACAGAAACGATCCATGTGATTTATCAAAGCATCAGCAACTACATACTGTGGATATTTGCTTTCAATCCACAGAGTTAAATATTAGAAAAGGTATCTGTTGAATTCATTTGAATAACAAATAGACTGGGGAATCACAATCTGTTCTCAGCTATTCAATGGATGAAAACCAGTAATTCATAGAATATATTAGTCTCTCAATTCTAGTAATTATTAGAGCAGAGTTAGAGATTTGAAAACAATAATTTCAGGAGCTATACATTATTTCTACAAGCAACTGATAAGTGATGTTACTTCTTGGCTTCTGTCTCAGTCACAAGTAGCTTGCAACAAATCCTTTCCCCTTGTCGTTCAGTGGCTGACTGACAGTGTACCCAGCCAAGCACAGGTATAAAGATTTCTAAGATCAAAGTGAGAGTTAGCTACATTATTCATGTGGTATTAGAGTTTTGACCCCTGCTTGTAACTCACAAAGTACAGTTACAAAACTTAGTCACCTGCAATGCTTACAAATGAATTTCAGCAACCATCTGAAGAGCTGAGCATCTGTACCATGAGTACACATGGAAGGAAATCTTGGATGTTTTCATTTTGCATGAAAGCATGAATGAAATGACTTCAAGGAAAACTGGTAGAAAAAAGCAAAATCATTTTTGAGAGAGGAGAGACAACACTGGAGTTCTGTTAAATCTGGTATTTCCAGCACCAGTGCTCAATTCTTGTGGAATTTGGTCAGAAATTAAGGCAGGTTTTGCAGCCCTCCTATCAGGCAGCTTTTCCCCAGTGTCCATCCCTTGCAGGGAGGTGCTGGGCTCCCAGGTTCTGGCACTCCCAGATGCCAGAGGGGTCCTGGGACCCTCTGTCTCCTGCAACCCCACCAAAGGCACTGGGCTCCTGGGGTCTCCCAGTAGGGACCGGGGGCTGTGGACTCCCTTGTCCACAGCATCATAATTTGGAGAACCAGGTTTGGAGAACTGGCATTCTGCAGCTCTGTCTCAGGGAGAGATTTAGGGAATAGTCATTATTCTCTCAGAAGCCACTTCAGCAACTCAAGTCAAAAGCAGCTGGATGCCTACAGAAAAATCTGGAAACCTGGCATTACATGTGGAAAGAAGAGGACAGAGCACTAAAAGAGATGGCGGATTGCCATTTTGTACTCACCCAATTAATATGCTCCTTCCTCCATTTGCTCATTTTATCTTTCCAGGCTTCATAATCTCTGGTGAACAGATCAAGGGGTGGAGCTGAACTGGCAACTGTCACCTTATAACACCGCTCCTATAAACACATAGTACTAGCACAGGCAGAAGGCACCGTCGTGCTGATCATCATCCTCTGAGTCAGCCATTTGCAAACACCTTCTCCAGGCTGTCATCTTGCCACTATGAATTCAAAATCTGAGTCAGAACCCAATTTAAACTGCTATAATTAACAGTCCCGATTTAACCAAACCTAGCAGTTTGTCATGTTGCATTTTCTGCACACATCTAAGCATCTTGCGTTTGGGCTCCTTCGTGCTCTTCTGTTTGGCCCCTTGTGCTGTGAAGCAGCTCATGCCCAAAAAACACCATCAGGTTTTGGGTCCCTTAAGGGCAGAGTCCAACAGTAGCTGAACAACAAAACTCATCTGTGATGGATTCATTTGCCTGTTAAATAGCAAAGTACCAAACATGATGCACGGGCTGCTGCTGCGCGCTATAAATACTGATGAGTAAAAAGGGGGTGAAACTTTGTAAGTTGTTCATCAGTAAAACAGAACTATTGTATAATGCAGTGGCCCACTATAAGGAGGGGGCTCCAGGGCAGGGCCAGGGAAAAGCCAGGGAAAAGCTTGGGTGCCACATAAGGGAAAAAGGGGTGGAAACACCTTGCTTGCTGGGGAGACCCAGGAAACTCAGACCAGCCAAGGCTCCTGCATAGAAGATAATTGTTCTTCAAGCAAGCTAAACATGAGCATTCTTTCCTTTATCGTTTCTATGTGTGATTGTTACTAATGAATACTTCACTCTGAGGAAGATCTTGGGTCATTGTGAATGGCTTAAGAGTGTCCCTGCATTTATATTTTAGGGAATTCCCTGCATTGATTCTTAGGGAATTGCAAATAGGTGGCTTACTAACTCATGTTTTTGCAGTCACAGGTGATGGCATGCCAAAACCTTCAGTGGAATCACATTTTTGAAAAACGTGTCTTTTTATGATGGAGGAAGCATTTTTTTCCTCCTCTTTCTTTCCCTTGTTTCCTTTCCTCTCCCTCAGCATCCAGTCTGAATGATGCATTTAGTCTGTTGCATTTTGCTGTTGTTTATTTTTACAGTGCTGCCTTAAGGCTGTCACTAAGAGCTCCTCTGTCTTGACCCAAGTACAACTGGAGAACCATCCACTACCCAGAAGTCCTTACAATCTGCGTCAATTGGGAACATGTGAACAGATTAATTCAAATTCACGTTGCAGATCAGCAGGCAAGCTGGGATAAACTCCATGTCTCCAAACCTGAGTTAGGTAGCTTGTGCCCTAAACTGCATCCATTCTGCTATCTCAACACTTCACTGTGATTTCTCTTCATCCTGCAGCTCCTATGCATGCCCACTGTGTGTATCCTTCTGTCAACACATCCCATTGAGTTCATTACAATGGATTTTTTTAATGATACTTATAGGATGCTCTCTTTTCTTGCAGAAATACCTATGTGTCAAAAAGTCTTTAAAGAAGTCACTGGGAAACCCACGACTCCCATGCTCGCTGTGTCAAATATTCATATTTAGGTGTTAATCAATTCTTAGTCTTCTCATGATGTTCTCTTTGTTATTTTGGCATTAGTTTTACGTTTCACTGTCTAAATGTTCATTATATGTCTTTGGAGAGAAATATGTATTTTAGACAATACATTTTAAAATGTCAAAAACCGTACAGTTCCACACTGATCAGGAAAGGAAGTACAGAGTTCTTCAAATCAAACTCCTGTTCTTCACTAGCTATTACGGAACATAGCATACACAGAATAGACATACAGTACTATATATCTGCATATACAATTACGTCTGCAGAAAAAACCCGTGGAGTTCCCATTTATACTCTCAATGACCAAGCTGAGAAATAAAAAATCTTGCCTCATCATACATTTTTCTACTTCAGTGAATTATTTTTTATTGATGATGCAAGTCTTAATTTTAAATTCAGTTTTGATGAAAAAAGTAGCAGATCATCTGCCCTGTTATTATACAAAATATATTTCTAT
Organism: Agapornis roseicollis; assembly: GCA_002631895.1. Lineage (NCBI taxonomy): Eukaryota > Metazoa > Chordata > Aves > Psittaciformes > Psittacidae > Agapornis > Agapornis roseicollis. Next base: position 24,809 of record NDXB01013540.1, read on the forward strand.
CAAGTGGAAGGAAATATAATTTGTGAAATGATCAATTACATAATGATTATAGTGGAGAAATATATTCTCTAACATAATTTGTTAAATGGAGGAATTTAATATGAAATAGTAGATTTCCAAATTTATACAAATAACACCAGATGGTGAGTAGCTAGTTTTAATTAAATTAGGTTTGATAATTATAGCTGTTTAATTTTTAGGTTTGACTCAGATTAGAAGGAATGTATTATTTCCCAGTAAATGTATTCTTAGTTTCCTTCCAAGGTTTTGAATCTTGCATTACTCGCCATGGTCCAGAGTATATCAGAGTGCTGCGGTCAGCCTTCTGGCAGCTCATTTTGGCCTGCCTTGGTCCTGGTTCAGCAATCCAGAGGATGATCCATGCCATGCTTGGGCTGGGACCCCCCTGATGGGAGTCAGAGGGAGTTTTGCCAATACAAGCAGGAGGGAGTTTCTGCCACAGCACTGAAATATGTTCTCACAGCTCAGTCTATTGGCTCCAGCACTGCATTTCAGCTGCTTTTGAGCAAAGGAAGAAGCCTAATGAGACTAATGGCTTTGCAGTTGCACAGAGCTGATGACCCATGCTTGGTCACTTACTTTTGCATGCTGTGTTTGTAGTGATCTATTTACACACTCACACACTTGCACTCACTGCAGCTTGTGTCCTGAGACATTTGCTTGGGGAGGACCATGCAAGGGCTCAAGCCTGGCCAGCCACACACATCCCCATTCTCATCACTGCTTCTTTCCACAAGTTCATCTGGGCTGGGCACAATGTCGAGCTCACAGAGTCCCAGTGACTCCACATGGAAATATTCTTGCAGTTACAAATGTGTCTAAGCCCTTTTTAGAGCATGGCCAGAGACCAAAACCTATCTTGCAGGACCAACTCCACGGTAATCAGTGCCCACGGTCCCACGGGAATCACCTCCTGTCTTCAGACTTAGCCAGGTGTAATTGGGACCCTCATAATTGAGTCTGTTCTTATTTACAAGTTTGCAGTTTCAGCTACAAGCCCATATGAAGATGTTCATCAACATTTTAGGCCACATCTACAAAATGGGTTTTTCCTGCAGTGATGCCTGGGAAGTGCAGCTTCCCTCCAGCAGTGAGATGTTGCAGGTAGAAATATCCGTATAAGAACTGTAAGACATTTGGTCCTTCACAGCTATCTGATGCTCAGGGGGAGGACTCTTTCAGTGTGACTGACTTTGGCATACTTCTCAAATGCTTGAGCTGTTAACCCATCTCCTGGAGCATGTACACCATAAAAAGAGGTGGGGTGGGAAATGAAGAGATTCAATTCATTGGATCATCACAGTTCAAAGGCACTTGGAATATTTTAATTGTAATTGAATGTTATAATTAAAATTGAACACTGTAATTTAGAATTTGAATATTGCAATTAAAAGAGGTGTTCAGGATCTGCCTCTGTCTCCTGGAAACCACCAGATACTTGTGACTTCCAGCAAAGAATATTTTAGACTGCAAGAAGCCAGTCCAGGGGCTTACTCTCCATTTCAGATGACATTATAAAACTTAAAAGATACCTTAAATCATCTCCCCCACTGCAGCTTTCTTAGAGCCAGCACTTGGGTTGGCACACAGGCAAGGTGGTGCTGTCCTGCCTCCTCCCTCTAAAGTCCTTCTTCTTTTATCTCAGTTTTCTCTCAGCAGGGTTCTACTTCCATTATCTGCCTAGTGCAAATCCCATCTCCTGCTCTGCTTTCTTTTTTGTGTGTGCTGAAAAGTGGCCAACCTGAATTTGTATTGTATTGATTATGTAAATCAGCAGTTCTCCTCTAGATTGCTTTTTCTTTGTGAACTGGGAGTATAATTTGCAGTCTTCTACCTGATAATTGTGAGGATAATTTGAGCTGTCTCTTTGTGGAGTCATCAGTGAATGTTTTGATTTCCATATGTGAACAGTGCTGGGTTGGGTTTTTTTAACTTTTTCCCTAATTCTGGTTCCTTCAGAACTACTGGATTGATTCTGATGTTCATAATAGTACCACCTGAATTGTATTTTGGAATTCCCAGTGCTACTGAGATTGCAATTTATCTACAGTGTGACAGGTTTTTCAACATTTCCACAAAAGACATCATCCCATAACTATCAGCCTGACAATAAAATTGTCTATCTCTTATGGAAAATTGAGGACTCAACTATGGCCATTTTTCTCATTGCAAAAATGCTTCAGAATGAAGTAAAACAATACCATTTTGTTGTGAACAGTACATGTCTTCCATCAACTCGAAACGACGACTATAGATATCAAAATTAAAATAATGGGAGGTTTGTGACATCCTGTTCTTTTATTCAACACTGAACACAACCCACTTACAAAGTGCTATGTAGCACATTTAATAGCAAATGAGATTTAATAAATCTATTCACAAGGTTTCTAAAGGATAGAGGAAAAAATTATAATAGCCTCTTACCGGTAAGTGTCTTAGATAAGAAGACCATTGCTTTATTATGTCATTTTTAAAAAGGCACTACAAGCAAGTTTCTTTCTCCCTTGTTGATATGATATTGTTATCGGTTGAGCACTGAAAAGATGCTGAGTTTTTATAATTCACAGGTGGAGAGGAACTCTGAGCCCATATGTTTAGGTGTGAGACCCTAAGCCAGCTCCTTTTGGTGTCAGTGGTCCTCTTGAGATAGATAGCTCCCAGAGCATCCAGAGGTTGTATAGAGTGTAAATCCAGGATGTCTTTATAGTGCCCTGGTCTGGACTAATGAAAACATGACCATGGTTCTCTCTTCAGCTTTCCATTTCAGATTGTTTAAGCCTGCCCCCATGGAAAATACACACAAAGTGTGGTTGTGATTGAACTAGTTTCTTTAGGACTGAGTTTCACTAAGAATTGCACCATCAAAAAAGAGAAAAGTCTCTGACGCTGCAGCAAAATCTAAAAACCTCTCTCAAATTTCTCACAAAACCATTTCTCCACCAAAAAAAAAAAAAAATAAAAAAAAAATTGATTAAGGAGTTCTATTTTTATAAAATAAAATATTTGTTTCACCTGCTATTCTAATTGAATTTTAATTTAATAGATAAACTNAATATAAAAAAACAAATTTCTCACAAAACCATTTCTCCACCAAAAAAAAAAAAAAATAAAAAAAAAGTTGATTAAGGAGTTCTATTTTTATAAAATAAAATATTTGTTTCACCTGCTATTCTAATTGAATTTTAATTTAATAGATAAACTTTCCTGAATGCAAAAGAGTGTGGGAAAAGTATTAGTATGTTCCGTTCCAAACATGTCCAAAATGGGTGATATCTTGACCCAATCAATATGCTTTCTTTTATTTCTGTCTGCAAAAGAAATGTCATCATAATTAGTACATTTTCATGAAATATTTCCCTCTGGACAAACTGGCATTCTCTAACAGGAAAATATTCTGTTAGGAAGTTTCTGATTGATGCTACTGTTAATGCACTACTCAACTGCACCTGCATATAAGCTCAGACACCTGGGTTCTGTTGAAATCAGCAGTAATTCTATCAGAGGCTTCAAAGAGTCCAGATTTACAAGTGTGTAGGTATGTGTGTATGGATATACGCATCTGTATCATTTATGTGTATCATCTATCTTTTACATATCTATACCTAGATAATTATAGCTCTTGCTATATACACACCAGGAAAATGACTGGTCTAACAGATGGGAGTCCTGCAGGAAACCCTAAGAAGAGCCAGAGTTGGGGGAGAAGCAAGGCAAAGGCATATGTTTTGTTGTAGCTTGAATTACCAGAGAGCTAATCCCCAGGAAGGGGGTACGTTTGACCTTCTGCAGCATGGGAAGGTTAACCCTTAATATTGCTCAATCAACACATTCCAGGGGAAGCTTTCTGTTTCATTGCATTTTTCTTAAAAAAAAAAAGAAAAGCATCAAGATATTTGCATTTTTAGCAAGATGGAGATTCTAGAGGATTTTTTTCCAGCACTAGTCATGCAATTTGTCAACACTGTACTAGCTGAACAGTCAGTCAAATAAGAATCTCTCTCTTACTCTTGAAATGCGGCCAGTTTTCCAAATCTAAATGAAGTGGCCCAAGATGTTTATCTTCATTCTTGGTTAGCTGGTTAATGACTTGAATGTGATATTAACCATCATTATCAACTGGTGAAAGGCAAAATGATCAAAATTAATTACAAATGCTACATTTAAAAATGTATGGGGCAGTATTGCTCCCATGAGATCTCTATGATAGATTTCGGGTACAGGGAGTCAATCTTTTATCATCATGCCTGCCCTGTTCTTAGATATTCTGACATCACACTGAACACTAAAGTATAATACTGGAATATATCAGGCAAGTGATAATTTTGTGATAGAAAATAGTACCCTCATATGAAAAAAACCAGAAGTAGGTGCATTTGAATAGTAGAGGGAAATGGGAGGAATAGGGGAAAAAATGAATGACCACTAAGAACACATTTTCGATGCACGCACAATAGCAATACAAATTACAGATGGAAATATTTTTTAGCCTATGGAGGTTAAAAAATAGGCTAGCAAATTTTCAGTGCATTGACAATAGTACTGAAAGCCCCAGATATAAATAGGCTAAACTATACAGATAAATGTTCTCTGTTAGAAGTGTGTAAGCAAGTGTGTGCCTGTGTCTCTATATGTGAGTGCATGTCTGTGCACATATGCACACAGCTATGAAGCAAAGGCATCTCTTTGACACCTACATAGAAATATCTTTTCCCACTAGCTCTGCTTTTGGAAAGTCAGTAATATTCTTTATCTTAAGCCCAGCATAAAAATCCTCTGAGGATTCATCTTCTGTTCTGACCTTAATTCTGTTAGTCACATCTAGGTACTGTAGTAATCTTCAGGTTGAAGTATGATATATAGCACACATTCAGAAAAAGGAAGCTTTAACCTCAAATTTTTCTGCTTCTGTGTATTTACGTCAAAGCTCTAGCATTTCTCTTTCAGTGGGCAAACAAGGAGATTATGGGCTTATTATGTGGCCAGGAGTTTTTGTACTTCAGAAAACATAGGTCTTGATAAGCTGTCTCCCACAGCAAGTATTAGTTTAATATCCCTTTTGGGTTTCTTAGAATCACAGGTTCTGTACATGCCAAGTATCTGTTTACCTATCCGTTGCCACTCAGTGTAAGAAATGTACACATGTATGTAAACATGGGTGTGTGCATAAATGTCTACAAATAAAGATGTGAATATCTGTAATTATATATTATGACAATTAAAGACAATATCTCTGTATATGGAGCTGAAATGATGTTTGTTCTGGTTGCCATGTTCTCCAGATGCATACTGGAAGCCATTAGATCTACTTCCACAACATATCACAAAGAATCGGCAAATGAGGCTTCAAAATGTTAGGTTAATTACAAAAGCAGAATCATAAAGGTTAAAAAATGTTAATGTGCGTCACTGGGGCAGCACAACCTACTGAGCACCAACTGATGAGAATTTATTGCGGGAGTTAAGACAGGCACGAACCACAAGGGTAAGAGGAATTAAAGTGCACCAGAGTGCCCTTTTATATCTAATACTCCTGATAATGTTCTTACATGCTCACAGTAATAACTCTGCATTTGATTTTAATTGTTTCACTGGCTGGATGGTGATCTCTATCTATCAAGTACTTACACTATTTAAACTCACCACTGAGGTGCCTGGGAACTCGTGGAGGGCATCCACCAGTATCTCAGTAGTATGGTTTACAGCCCCTGAATATTAACCATAATATTTTACCATGCTCTGGGATCACAGCATATGGTGGGGTCTCTGTTTAATCTGTACAGGGAGATGAAAGAGCAAACCTCGCTAATGCACCCATACTCTCTCTGTCTGGCTAAAGGAACAAGCACGATGTTTCTATTATGAAAGACTTCACTGCGTGCATTAGAGATGGCAGCAAAGTAGCCTGAGGGATATGCTTGTATGTTGTGCTAACAACATATGTTACATCTATGCCAACATCTCCTTGCTCACTCTCCCAGGTGCCTTAACTACAGCTGCTGAGACACAAAGGCTGGTGGTACCTGCTCCAAGGGGAAAAGAGCGAGGATCAAAGAGGTAAATGCTGGAGACAGTTTCAGGAATGGGGAACACGAGTTGTGTCATGCATTTGTTTGGTTTCAGAGCTAGGGGTAAATTCAGACCCCTGGTAGGACCTAATTACCTCCCATCTGAACACTAACTCAGAAGCAAAATGCTGTCGAGAAGAGACGGGGACTCACTTCCAAGAACACAGGCACAAAAACATTTTTATTGGCCATAGAGAATGGTACTGTGTGTGCCAATATAGCATGGATGTCTGACTCAGAACATAAAGTGCAGATGCTAGCAGCAAGATGCTGCTAAGAAATACCAGCTCTCTGGGACTGCAAAGTATCAGCTGTCTGGGGAGACAAGAACTGGGTAGAGAAAGAGCTGCTGCTGATTGAAGACATGTTTTCTCTGCCATCTCATCAGGTCCCCTAGTGCTCTTCACCCTGGAGTCAGAGTACAGAGCCATGGCAGTGGGAATGATGGAGCTGCCTCTTCTGAGACTGATCCAAAACCTCTGACCCGATCTTCTTTAGGGAAACTTGCAGCCTCAGACACTCTTCATCCACATGGGAGAGGAGTGAGAGGCCAGAGCTACATAAATGAAGCTATTCCTCTCCTCCTCCTGGGATGTTCCTGGCAGTGGATAAGACCTTGTGGCTTGCTGTCATCCCTGGAGTCTGCTCTAGGAGGTAATCTTCGGAGAAAAGAAAATGAACAGCATTACTGTATTTTGTGCAGTACCCTGCACAGTGTATCCCTGATCTGACTGGGCCTTTTGAGCACACCAGACCTACAGGTAATAACAACAAAGAGTGACTGTCTCTGAGGATAAGAGTGGCAAATGAAATCGTCTTTAGATATAAATAGGTCCTTTTGATTGTGTATTTTTTGCTGTCTCTTTGCCTTCAGGCAATGCACGACAACTTGAGCAGGTTTTTTTTATCCCCTAGGCAATGTTTTATTGTTCTCTGCCTTAAAGTCAGTCAATATTTGTAATTATCTGTCCATCCCACAGGTAACTGCAGGACTTTTGGGGGAAGAAAAAAAAACAGAATGAAGATGGCAGCACAGTTTCTGTCAAGATTTGGAGAATTAAGATGACAAAAAGCAGTCTGGTGGGCTTCAACCTGCAGTGGTCCAAGAGACTTTCTTATTTTATACTTTATACTTTAATGTTATGCTTACTATGCAAAACCTATGTAGGTGCAAGTGTATGTCTTTCCGTGTGTATGCACTCGCATATGACTATATTTGCCTATTTGCATATGTGTATGAATACATGCAGCACATGTGGGTGGTGAGAAGCTAAAGGAACATTTTCAAGGTTGACAAGACCAAAATTCAATCTTCCTTCAGCCTGCTGGTTTTTTATAAGTGTGTGCTGATGCAGCAGGAGAATGAATCCCCTTTTGGGCTGAAGGATAAAGCAAGACTGAGGCTGCAGAGGATAAAAAAAACCCAGCTCCTCAGCTTGGTGCGGAAGAGTTAACTCAGCACATGGGGTTTTCATTTAGCACAGTTATGCTGCTGACAAGCCTTGATAGTACAGTCCCCCTCTCCTCCCTGGCACCCAATGCGAGCCAGCAGAAACTTGCCTGGAGATGAGTCTCTTGAACTCTCCACACAGGATCCTAACGGCCCACATCCCTTGCCAGCTATCAGTGACAGAGCTGACACAGAGAAGCAGGAGAGGACACAGCTGGCACGTAAAACCCTGCCATCAGCATGCCCGCATCTGCTGAATCTGTTGTGAGCAGTTCACCCAGCTGGGATTTTAATACGGCTGCATCCCGCCTTTGGGAAAGTGGTATTTTTCCCCCTTAATAATAGAGATGTGAGAAAAAAAGAACCAACCCCAAATTAAATGCTGTTAGGGTAGCACATGTGTGTGAAATTTTAGGCCTGTTGACCTTGGCAGGGTACCCGTGAGAAATGAGTACAAAATTAGTGCCATTTGTTGTTCCGAAAGGCCGTCAGCCATGCAGGCAAAAGTAGGCAGAGGGAGAAGCAGCCTGCTGATGCAGAGACTGATCCTGGGTGCAGGGTGCCTGATGGGTAGTGGTGAAATGAAGGGGTGGATGTGTGCACTTCACAGCTTCACAATTGCAGCTGCCATCAGTGGGAGTTTATAGCACCAGGCACCCTACACCCAAACCTGCGAAGAATAGCAGGAGCTTGCAGGTGCTGACAGCTCTTGCCACCTTCTGGGAAGTGCTCAGACCCACACAGGACCATACACACCACTGCCACCTGGCACCTTGCCTGTTGGATAGCGACAGAGGCTGCTAACCCTTAACAGAATGTTTTGTTCCATGGACGACAGATAGCTCTTGAACTGACCCACCAAACTCCTTCCTTTTCTTCCATGGCCTTTTCATTTTAGTGAAACACCTTAAACAGCATTTGTGCAATCACAATTTTCTGCTGACCCATATTCTTAGCACAGGTTCAAACTCTGCCAGCAGCTGCTCCAGGTTCAGCTTGTTAAATCCTCTCCCTGGGTAGCTGGGGAAGCAGAATTCATTATCCAGGAGGAGAACCAGGTGCTAGGAGCAGGGGAGAGAAATATAAGGGACAGCTCAGGTTCTGGAGGTGCTTGGGTTGAGTCCTATGTTTAGTTTATTTTCTGTTGTGACTCCTACAAGCCAAAGACCCTGATAGGCATGAACCTAGATGCTGATTAAAAGGCTCTGCTAGATATAGAGGCCCTCAGTGACATGGGTTAATGGTGGAGTTGGCAGTGCTGGGGAATGGTTTGACTTGATGATCTTATAGGTCCTTCCCAACCTGGCTGATTCTATGACTCTATATAGGGAAAGGATTTAGAGCTGGAAATGATTTATGAAACCTGATGCTCGATTTTGAGGTGTCTGGACCTTGGGGTGGAGTCCAGAGCCAGAGATGAGCTGCTGAGTTCCCTGCACTTCCAAATAAAAGGCAGAAAAGCTGGTGGGCTGAGAATACAGCTCAGTGTAGGTTACCCCATACAAAATGCTGACACTGGCTATAGAACATAATGGCACCACTTCCCTCACCCCGATAAAATGCAGATGCACGCATGCTGCAAGAAAGAGATTATCTGGAATTGATGCTTACAGAGCTGAATGCATTTGGGCTTCGCTTCTTCCTACTTCCTCCCCTTTTGCATAGTACCCTTGTGACAAGCACTTGGGATGGTGGAGATGCCAAGCAAAAATCCCTTTTCTCTGAACCTCCACTCCCTCCTCCTCAATCTGGTCATTCTTCAAAACCAAATACGATTTTTTTTTTTCCTTAATTTGCTTTCTCCATGTGGGTGCCAGTCCTTGCCTCAAGATGCTCTTTTTACAGTCAAGATTCAAGAGCAGGGTAGTCCCCAGAAAGGTGGGGAAATGTGGATTTAAACTTCTCCAGGCAGGAGAGTAAACTGAACTTGTATTTGCCACGGTGAGTGCCTTCACCACACTAATACATTCCTATTTTGTCTGTCCCCACTTTGTGCTAAGAACCCATTTTCCAGTCTGTATCACACAGAAAATACAGTCTGTGGATACCACTGGGCTTAAGCATGTGATAAGGGCTTCATTGCTAAGCCATGACCCAGGTACTTAAAGCTCCTAGAAAACACAGCTGTCAGAAACATAGCTACAGGCCAGGAATGAGGATTAAAGGTCCACAGGAGCAAGCAAAGGTATATAGGCTCTTACTCCTGTACTGGATTACCACAATTTTGCCCATATCCTTTTCCAGACTTGAGCTTTACCCTATTCATAGCACAGTAATGGGGTTCCACTGCCCTTTATTAAGTCTCATGAAGTCGCTGAATTAAATTTTTCCTCCACAGCCACTATGGAATAATGACTGCTTATGTTGTAAGCTGGTAAGCCCACAGTGTATGGTCCTTCCCAGAGCAGAACATTTTCCTTTCACTCTGATAACTCATCTGTGGATCTGTAGAGTGCAATCCTGTATTTCCACAAACAAGAAATGGATAAAGGGGGCATTTTTGGTTCTCCCATGAAAAAAATGGCTTAATTACAGACCTCAGAAAGAACTACAGGCAGCACTATAGTTGCAAATGTGACAAAGAGATCAATCTTTCATAGAGGCAGTAACAGCAAGCAGACCAGAACGGACCCATTAGCAGCATGAACCCATTACAGTTGCCTACATATTTCCAAAAGGACTGAGAGTGGAAGCAGACCGATAGACACCAAAGAAACCCGTAGAATAATGACTTTGTTGAGCTGGCCAATAGCTTTGTAGTTCCCAAATCTATCTTTTCATAAATTCGAGAGGAAATAATAGAGCACTGCAAACACGTCTATTAATTGACTCTGGTCTGATATTGCAAAGGTAAAATATGATCATTCATCCCTCAATTCAAGGACTGCACAGTAAGTTCATTCTGGTTTAGCTCTGTTGAAGAGATATTGCACAGGGATACATTTTAATCTTTAATGAGAGTTTGGACCAGACAGTTAATATCTGTCTTTAGCAATGAAGAGGTAGCTAATATTGCCAGCTTAGTGCTGTAAGTCATCGGTGCTGCATGAAAGTTAGGCTGTGGGAGCAAAATGTGTTGGTATGTGTCTGCCTTGTCCAATGCTTACAGAAAAATCCTTCTCTGCCTTGCTGGCCACAAATAGAACTTGCACAAGTGAAAACAAAGTTCTGCTGAACTTCAGGACTCCCAGCAGTTAGTCTTAAACTTCAGACTTTCTAGGAGAAAATGCAAAACCAACCAAAAGAGAGTAACAAAAACTTGCATTTTAAGAAGAGACAAAGATCATTTAAACTGCAGTAGAAGACTGAAAATTTTGGGGTTTTTTGGTGTCACATGTTCACTCCTTATCCAAATATTTTCCTTCTCAAGTATTTTTGTCCCAGGAGTCACCAAACATTGTGACACTGAAGGGAAGTGTCTGCTCTGCTCCTACCTTTTAGAGGTACTACAGGGCTCCAGTAGTCCCTTACCCTCCTCTTGGAGCAGTTCAAGCACTGCAGAGACCACCAGAAGGTGCCTATGCCAAGCAATGAAGGCCTGAGCTGAGATGCTGTGGGCATGCAGCTCAGGGCCGAGGGCACAGCAGAGCCTGGAGGAGATCCCACATTGCGCCTCAGGAGTGCTAGAACACTGCCAACGCCTTAACGCTCTCTGGAGCAGCCAAGGGCCCAGAGGGCACAAGCATGATCCCTAACCATATTGGTCCCTTCCCTCCCACACCACCCCCTTGCCTGCCACGCACCCTGCTGTGATTTGCTATAATCATCCAAAGTGATGTTACACTTGGGCATGTTTTGAATGCCTGAATCCTAAAGTCAGACAGACTTACCTGGAACTTCCTAAGCTCTGCCATACATAGTTATAGCTATCAGTTCTGGCACGTGCCGAGAAGCAAGTCCCCATGAGACTGGGGCACCAGGAGGCTTTTGCCAGGGCTTATGTTCTGCACTGAATATCCCAGGGGAGCAGCTCGTCTACATAAAAACCCACTAATCTGCAATATTATGGATTTTTCAAAGAAGCCTCCAACACACTGGCTGGTGCCTAGGAGTTCTTACATGCCCCAGCAAGTCAAATACATTTAATTATAAAGCAACTGCAAAGGTGATTAATGCATCACACATCACTTGAACATATGGACTTGCAAATTCTATGTAACGAGCCTGTGTACTGCTGGGATCTCATGCACTTTGGGGAGTAGGTTATACATTCATATAGTGTAATGTGGCAGTCCCTCAGCTTACATGGCCCCACAGAGGTAGGGAAGCAGCTTCAGCCCTGAAGGGATGCTGCTGGATGCAAGACTGGTCAGAAAGGCACCTGAAATCTGAAGGAAGCCACCACTCTTAAGTGTATGTGCATCAAGTCCCTGAGTGCATTCTAGAAACGGCATTGATAAACTTCAGCTCTACAGGCTGCCTAACCAAAAACTGTCAGAGGGTATATCCCCTCTAGTGAAACAGGCCCAGGGCAAAGGCACAAGTAGTTGCACACTCTTCCTGGCACTGTCAGATCATTAATATGGTCTCTGGAAGGGGTTTGATGTGGATCAAATAGTGCTCTTCCAGTGACTGCCACAGGCCAAAATGCTCTGGTGGCTGGACACCGTGAGGAGAAAGGATTTAATTACTCCAGTTTATGCATCTGACATTCAACACATGTAGGTCAAATCCTGGAAGTACCAGCTCAGCTCTGCAATTCCTCCATCCTTATCTGTGCCTCCCTGCTCAGCCCCACTGCACCAGCAACAACTGAAAGGTTTGCCTCACCTTGCTAACACCCCTGTGGCCACAGAATTCTCCTGGAGCTGGGTATGTCTGGGCTCAAAAACACACAACACTAACTGTATATGGCCTAAACCCAGTCTGCAGCCCCATTGTGGGCACAGAAAAGCAGGGGCAGGGAGCAGCAGGGTCTTCATCAGCTGTTTTTCTAGAAGGGGAGGGTTTCTCTGCAAGCAACTGCTTGTGCTGAGGACAAGACATGCATCTATGCATCACACATGGACAGAGTGGTAGCTGTGACAGCTGTGACAGCTGTGACCCAACCATCCAGATCTCCCATGGTTGTAGCCCTGGTTCCTTCCCCAGGGATTCAGGACTAGAAAGGCCAAGCACTGATGCTATAGCACCTAGGAGCAGGTGGGCTTTCCAATGGATACAGAGTTTGCTGCTACCAATGGTAACCTCAAATTTCCATTCTATGGGGAATTCCAACATTTTTAATTCATCATTGGCATAAAAAGCCCCCAGGTTTATACTTCCCATATTGCAAGAAAATATAATTGCTGTCAGCTGAAAGGTTTTGCTTCTGTTTTGATTTGGAAAGCTTTTTCCAGTTTAGTAATTTTTTATATATGAATAGAACATAATAATTATTTTAATTATAAACAATATCAGATATGGTAATGCAATAATTCATTAGTATTCTAATTGTTAAGTGTTACTGTAACTGGTATTTACTTTGGTAATTGGTATTTTAATTGGCAATTGCTGTTCCAAATGGCCATTGGGGTAATTCATACTAGTGACTGGTAATTACAATGGAAATTGTTAATTGGTATTCTAATTGGTTTGGTAATTCATATTTGGTTTCCTCATTGGTAACAGAGAAAAGTGGTCATTTGTAATAGATAATTGGTTTGGTAATTGATTTAGCAATCGGCATTGTGGACAGTACAAATAAAGTGATTCAAACAGACTCATTTATTAATAATATAAAATGCACAACATTTTGAAATGAAAGCTAATTTAGCAAACTGACAATTAAATTTTTCCAAAAAAAGAAAAAATCCTCCTATTAAAATGCCTAATTTTAAAAAAAATGCTTCATTTTCATGACTTATTTTTAAAAATGGAGATTTGTAGACATCAACAAGATCCTTCCAAAGTTTCAATTTCAGCAAATAGTTATTTTCCACTAAATAAGTATTCACCTGGAGGATTTTTGACTGGCTTAAGTGTACCATCCTGTGGCATCAACACCCACACCTGCTACAGAGCTGGCCTGTCACATGCCTGCTACCTCTGTGGGATAAGAGCAGGGTGAAGCATTTCTGCAGGTACATCTATGTAGACAGTTTTGTATTCACTTACATCACTTACATCCCCAAAGGCATCAGAATAGCTGCCTCTGAAGAATATCTTAAATGTTACTGAACCAAGGGTGAGTTTACAGGGGCAATGGGTGAGGGGTCTCCTCTTATTAAAACGACCTGGCATGTGCAGGTTGACATGGCAAGGGATCAGCTCTGTGATTGAGCTGGTGCTGCTGAAACCCAACCCCAACAGTATCCATCTGCACACCTTCTGGGCATGGGCCTTGTCATCCTGCTTTGAAACATCCCCTCCTGAACTATCATCTGAACATCGTGTCTCCCTGCAGATAGGGCAGAATTTTCCCTAAGACTGGATATCTAATGCTGTATGAAGTCAGATATTGTAAAAGAAGCTGGATCATCAAACAAACTATTCCTCATTTCCCATATACACCAATGCTTTTTTCCAGTACCAGGGGTCCTTTGTTTGACATTCTGCAAACCAGGGAAGCCATAGTGCAATCCACTGGGTGGAAAATCATCTGACTTTAGCTGATATGCTAATGCCATCCACATAAAAACTGAAAGTCTAAGATATTAAGGGAAGAGGAACTAAAATTGCTCACTACAGCCTTTGATAATGCAAAAATACTTGGTTGCTTATATAACTGATGGTACAAATTTTCACAGTGAAACATCCAGAACTGCCAGGACTATTTCTGTCTTATTATGGCCTTTGGAAAACTATTGATTTTCTTTCAGATGCATCAAGTTGAGCATCCAACATATATTCTTCCTGGCCAAAATGGTTTGCCTGAAGATATTTGAATATCTGGCTCATTAGGCTGTGTGCTTCCATGATCAGCATCAAAATCCAAGACAGAATAGATCCCTTTGGTCATCCATCTGAACCCTCGCACTGCAGAATTTTTCTCTCCCCTTCCTATGCATTTTTGAGTGTGTTATCCAGCCCAGTTATCAATGCCTCAGATAATAGTTCCCCCCTGGAAAACTGCTCAACACCAGTGACCACTATTATTATGAACTGGGACTGGGATTACATCCAGTTACAAGAAGGGAGATCTCAATGCAATATGTACGAAAAGGGAATGGAGGAAGCAGCCAAAGGAAAGATATGAATGGAATACAAAGAGCCTGTGTTTCAAAGTAAAAGATCCACTGCTTAACAAAAGAGTATAGTTTTTGAGACAGCAGCTATTTCAGGCAATCAGAAGGTAATCTGGACCTTTAGCTACAGACCAGAAATTTCTCAGGGTTGGGTGGTTTGTTTTTAATCGACTAAACATCCTTCAGCAGGTGGTAGGAATGTTGATGAAATTTCAGTGGCTAAGACACCCATTTTGAGAGCCTGACCTGCAGACTGTAAAGTTCTGCTTCTAATTTCACCTGCCTGAATTCTAAGAGAGATTTCTTTCTGTTCCCCCTACTTCAAATAATAATAATGATGGGGAATTATTTTTAAGAGGCTTCTTACAAACTGAAATATGAAGGCGCACTTCTAACATCATTTTTGAGACCACCTTTATCCTTCTTAAATTATTTTCAAGCTCTATGAGGGTTTCAGCAAAACAATTCAAAATGCTTGTTTTCACTATCCAGTAATTCAAGGCTGACTTGTAAACCCTTACACAATGTTCATGGATTTGGTAGTGCGCAACTACATTTTTCAAATGTTTCTCCTTTCTTTTATTCTTTTGTCTAGACTTGTTTAATTTAACCCATCAAAAAGCCATTTATTTCTGATTTGAAAATTAGTTAATGCAAATAAAGGCTGGCTGACATTTGCAAGTAATTTGCAAATGCCCTAATAGCCTGCAATCACTACTCTTTCCTCTTGCAAAACCACATTTACCCTGTTCTCTGTATGATTGATTGTGTGTTGGGTATGCACTTTGAGATGCATCAAGAAAGCATGATACATTGCTGCTGGTGTGTATTCGTGCCACATATTAATTACTATTCACATGTAAGAGTTTTGGCTATGTCTACATTGGATCCTACTGCAGAGACTCCTTCAAAATTAATGGTGAAAATACCTGAAAAAGTTCTTCCTATGCAGAAAAGACACCCGCTGGGGTCAAACTCACAAAGTAGCCACACCGTTCATCACTATGTCTAATAAAGCCCATGTGCACTGGGTTCTGGCTCCATGCTTTATTGGTATACTGTATTTCTTCTGTATCCAGTACAAATATTGGTATGGGCAGACCATACCACACTCCTTTGCAGGGTAGGCTTGTCCTTCATTAATCTACAGGCAGCTAAAAGATTTGCTACCTTATTTCTGCTGAAAGAAAAGAGCCAAAAAACCACAAGTCTTATTAAAAAGCACACTAAAGACCTTGGTTTCTACCTTCCCCCAGCTCTTCAGTTGTGAACTAACCTCTCCCCCAGCATCATCAAGTGTTCATTTTCTCTCCTTTTGATACATACTTTTGAAGCTAATTTAAGCTTGAAGCTAATTTTAAAGCTGGTATCGACATCTTCCATAGTAATAGCAGCGCTGGTAAAGTGATTGCTAACATTACTGAGTTGGCACTTCTTTTTTTCTTTTATAACTTCCTTCTTCCAAGAGAAATTGCAGGAAAAATACAGGACATTTGGGTTTGAATCCTGACTTACGTGGTTAATGTAAGTCAGTACCAGTTAAAAAACCACAAGGGTACATCACTAAGTTAACCTGCACTTCTCCTGCAAAGTACAGTAACCTCATGATCCTGGAGAAGGTGGTTCAATAGGAACATTAGCCTAAAAACCAGCAAATTTCAAGTGCACATCCATTCCAAGCATGAGGATATCAAAGTTCAAACACATTAGCCCAGGTACTGGAAGCTGATTTACTGCAGTGGCACAAAGCTCTCTACATGTGCTAATTCAAGTTACTTCTAAACTAATAGCTGTGTCCTTGCAGTAATTGCCATGACTTTTATCACTTGTTGTCTGGAGTCTCACTATAATAGAGGCCGAAGTGGAATCACGACCAGACTAAGACACCCACATTTTGGTACATACGTACATGTATTTAAGTGTTAACCATAGCTGTTCAAACCCCCAAGGTAAGTCTGCAGAGAAGTAGTCAGTGCAGCCAGTGGTATTTGCAGACTAATTCAATTAGCTCAAACTTGCAAGCCTAGAACTTGACCAGGTTTCCAAAATTGGGTGCAGCTCAATATCTGAGAGGTTTTCCCTGAAGCAGCAGGTATGATCAGGACCTGCAGAAGATTTTGCACTTCTGAAAGGCTGGCTGTAGGCAAAATGTGATGCTCTGAAGAGGACTGGATTGTACCTGAGCTGTGTTGTTATGCATGTTCAGTAGTGCATCACCTGAGTCACTTTCCGTGATCTCTTGACTGTATTGACTGGGTCTTTACAGTCTACCATGGGATCTCAGACACCCCGCATGCAGACACCTGTAAGTAGTCATGTATGTTTAGCTGTCTTAATATGAAGGTGGCTACCACTCCTGGTGTGTGGTTTTGGAGTACATCATATGAATGAGCAAGTTTGCTGCTGTGATGACCCTAAACGATAGATGTAGGCTTCAGCCTGTACTGAGGGTCCAGACCACAGTGTCTTCCCATTCTGGTGCACAGCAGTGTCTCAGTACACAAATACAGGACCTTCACTCTTTTCCCTTCCTTCTCCCTCAGGTGCCCAAGATCTTCACCAACCTCACCTCTGTAAATGCTCATTTAGTTTTAGGCTGTACTACAGAAAAAATTACTCCCCTATTCCTGTCTTTAATACATTATGTCCTGTCCCCCACCAACCAACATCTACAGTCTGCCCTTTCTTCCTGATGAGGTCAGGGAAGTTTTGTTTCATGTCCTCATGTGGAACAGCCTAGCTCTAAGTACAAAAGATGACAGGCAATAAGAGTACAACATCCACTGGGAAGTGGGCAGGGGTGAAAAAGGACATGAGTAACCAAACCTCAATGATATAGCACCTCCAATTAGACTTGTCTTTGTCAGTGAGGCTTGGGGGGGGGGGGGGGGGGGTCAGTTATTGGTGGCTTGGTTTCTTT
>NDXB01013540.1:42439-55184 GCA_002631895.1 Agapornis roseicollis
GGGGGGGGGGGGGGGGGGGAGGGTGTCAGTTATTGGTGGCTTGGTTTCTTTCTTTCCTCTCTTCAGTGAGAGACATCGGGGTGCTAGGCAGCTGGTGTGCTGTGACAGCTGCTTATCACACCATTCATAATTGCCCCATTGATACCCTGCACTGCCTCTGGCTTTTTGTTGTATCCACCTGTTGCCTCTGGTCTGAGCTCCTGAACCCTGTGTTGTGAAAGCAAGGGCTGTTGCTTCCTGGAGCGCTCTCCCCAGCCCTCCAAGATGGACCCCCATGTGTTATCACAAGGCGATCAATAAATAGTGAAGCATACGTTATTTCAGGAACAGTGCTGCAGGAGCTGGTGAGAAGGTTTGTGCTAAGCAAAGGTGGATTTCTGGTGGAAAGATTTGCCACTGGGCATGTTTTATTATGGCCGTTGGGCTCACTAGTAATGTACAACTTCATCACCTTGCATTGCACTAATGTCAATGGAAATTTAAAAAATAATAATGAGAAAAAATACATTTATGATGATTTTGCATGTACTTTTTTTAAGGTTCCTGTGTCCATATATTCCCAATAAGGAGGTCTGGAACATTTGGGTCTTTAGATCTGTAGAGACTTTTATCTGCTTCCAAACACTGACAGCTCAATGACTGATTGCACTTGAGACAGGCAATGACATTATAAAATGTTGTGTTCCATAAAAATAATACTTCCTTTTTTCTCTTCCACTTCAGCCATGTTTTCCAGAGCATACTATGCAAAATTATAGAAGAAAACGAATGACTTCACAAAGTATCTGCAGGAAACACTGACTCCAGTGGTCTTCCTGCCTGCATTGCATTCTCCAGTATATCAGAGAGGGAGGTGCAAGAGTTGGGAGTATTTTATAGAATTTGAAGCTCCGCAGTGACTACACACAGTTTAAAGGAAACAATGAGGAGACTAATATTCAGAAAATGCTGAAGACTTACTAGAAAGGCTCTCGTTTGTTTCAGATGGTAAAAATACAAACTTTTTCACAGAGAGTTTGCTCATGCCAGCACTGTTTGTCAGAACTTTATGTTCCTGAAGAATTTGACCTTGACTGTGGTTCTTCTTGAGTTACAGAGACCTACAGAAATGAAACCTAAAGTAATACAGAAGCACGGAAACTCTCGATCAGAAGGGATCTCTGGAGGTCATCTGGTCCATTCAAAGCAGAAGTCACAGAAAGTAGTTCCGGGCTTTCCCTAGCTGACTTCCAAGTATTTTCAAGGGCAGGGTCTCTATATGCTTTCTGGGCAGCCTGCACTTTGAGTGTGAAAAGAAAAAAAAAAAACCCAAATCCAAACCTAATATTTAATTTCCCTTGCTGCAACTTTGCCTTTTTTAACCATGTGTTAAAAAAGACCAAAAAGTCTTCACATCATCTCTTATGAAGTAAAGCAGGATTATCCACCTGCTAGTCTAAAGAACCTGGGCAAAGGAACATTACAAGGAACAAGATTTCAAACAAAATTTTAGGCTGATTTCCCAAGGAAAAGAGGTTCACAAGATCACATATTCAATGTCTTTGTGTCTGTCTGTTCCCCACTAATACTTTCTGAAGTTGATAGTTTGTTTCATCCAAGTATGATGGAAGTATAGCAATATCAGATGTTAGATTTCTACAGGTTTGATGAAAACCATTGTGTGGGTAGATGAGACAGACCATTGTCAGTACCCTCATTGACAGAAAGCTTCAATTTGAACTCAATTGTTATTAGATACCTGAGAATCCACATGGCACAAAGGCATTCTGGATGCCCCAGCTAAAAGAAAGATGTGATCACACGGCTAGCATTGTATTAGTCATCAGAGAATCCAGCCATGGGATACAAATCCATAGGGAACTAGGCTTCATTAGTTCTACAGCTCATGAAACGCTTTGGTTTTTTTACCTTTACTCTTATGCTTCAGCTGAGCGGTCATAAATTTCCATGAGCAAAAAACCTCCTTCATATAATCTCCCTTTATATATCATCCTTCTCTAACATGAGAATGGCTAAGAATAGCTGGTCAGATGATTTACTATTACAATTTTCTGCGGGTATATGGAATTTCTGGATGTCACTCAGCTGCCCTTAACAATAGCAAGGACACAATTGTTTCCATAGTAATACCCATTCCAAAGGGGTGAAGGTGTGTGTGTTGGGGGGAGAGTACAAAGCAAATGGGAGGCATAGTTACATCAACTTGCATAAATGACAATAATCAGACACAACAGAATTTGATCCTGCTATCCTTGCTATAGAAATTTCTCATCTAAGGTCATCTTATTGCACTGGATCCAGCAGAAAACTGACTTGGGCAAGTATGCAGGCTAAGATGCTTTCACATTTTAGACAATGTAAATATGTGGGAAAGCTTTGTGTGTTTTGTGACTCTTCTGTATTTAATAACCACAACTGCACCACTGCTGAAGTGAGAAGATATCCCTATTTGTGGCGACAGAATAGTACACCATACTACTTCATTTCTTACTCAGTACAATAGACAAGTGTGGTCCAGCAGGCTAGCCTTCTAAATTACCTAATGGTCTAAAATAGATGGTGTCTCTGTGTTGTTCTTATAAAGAGTTAACCAAGTAGCAATTCCCTGACAAACAGGCTAAATGCATATTACACTTTTTCATCTAAAAATACCTTCTGAACAGAGAAATTCCGCTACTGCAGCATCTGTCAGGGCTTTTCTGCTGCATTCTAGTATTCTTGGTCACCCTAAAGGAAACAGGCATTGCAGAAACAAATGAAAGCCAACACTGATGTAAACAAAGCACTTCTGCCTCTTTTTTCTATGGTTTAATAGAAAATGATCATCACATGGTCTCCCAGCTGCAGCAGGAGAAGTACCCAAGAAGGTTTTAATAAAAATAGCTTTTATAAATGGCTGGGGGAGGGGGGAAATTGAAGAATTTATCCACGATTCCATTTGTCCAAGATGGCTCCTGGTGCTGGTGCTAAAAGCTCTGCTATTGATGCAGCTGGTTATATGACCCTTTGAGCTGCAGCCAATACAGATGAGCAGAAGATAAGCTCAGGCCTCAGAAACAGGAAAAGGGCATTGGATGGTAGATAATAAAATAATCTAGTCCATCTCCCAGTCCTTAAATGATCCTGTTGGGTTCTTGTGTTTTTTTTTTAATATTCTGCAAAATGAGATGTGAATCTAAATATTCTGTAGCTATGAAAAGAGCACACGTTACTTCTGAATCTCCTTCCTGGAGTTCAGAAGTCAGCTTTCCCTAGCCAGCCATTGAGGTTGCTCCCAAGACAGTGCTCTCTCAGGAAGACATTATGTTGATAATTTTCCTTGAGATAAAACACATCTTTTGGCCCCAATTTCTATTCAGGTTTTTTTTTTTTAGTGTTTTCTTCATTAAGTTCTGGATGCCAAAACCCCTTTCTCAACCACAAAATGATGTGAGAAACTCTTAACTCTCCTCAGCAGGGGGTCATACCAAAACACAGTGACAGGCAGGCTTCTTCTAAATGCTGGTCCCACCAGCTGTTTGTCCTGTTCTCTTCTTTATGTTAATTCTGCAAAGTGAGCTACACGGGCTGACCCCAGGCTCATCTGTGTCCAGAACCTCACTGCCATTACTATGGATTTGTTTTCCATGGATCCAGGGTCGGTGTGGGCCTGTGAAGTGATTAGCTCTTAGCATCCAGGTCCCCCTTGTCCCTAGTAGAGAAAATGTTGAGTGGGCTTGAGCTTTGTGATTTGTTTTGTTGTTTAAACTCACAGTTACAAAGCACACCCACACACTCCCTCTGCTTTACAGAGCAGAAAATGCCAGGTGACCTCTCCATCACACAAGTGGCACAAGATTTAAGGTGAGTATTCTGAAATAACAAAGCCTGAGCTGACAGTGCTTCTGTGATCACGTTGTTTGATTAAATGAAGACAAGCACGTAACTGTACATTTTCTGCTGAGCACGGCACGACACTATAATGAATAATTTGTGGGGCAGGAAGGGATGGCATTAGCAATCTTTAGCCATATGAACAAATGTAGCCACAATAGCTGTAATAATTGTGGAAAAGGCATAAAAAAGCTGGCAGAGGCAAAAGAAGTAGCCAGACTGTCTCTTGAGGACCAGTCTGCAATACGGTCTGAGGGCTGGCACAAAAGAAGAGAGGGAAGTTTGTGTTTCTTTCTACTTTGGAGTCATTGTTTGTCTCTCACAAAATGCAAGGGGAAGCAAGCTTTCCAGACTCACTACACTTCCCCTTGCTGGGCAAACTGATGGGAAGACCCAGACTGGGGAGGAAGGGGAGCCTGAGCAGATCCTTATGTATGCACACCCCAGGAGCACAGCTGCACCAGTGCTCCAGAGTGTGTGCTGTCTTAGGGAGAAGACCCACTGCAGTCTTCTGCATCCTGTTAGGAGTGACAAGAAGAGTATATTATGAGCTATCAAGTCCCTTTCCCTTCTGCAGCAGTGACAGAGTGGTGTACCTTTTCCTGGGATAGCACTTATGCTCTGATACTTTCAGTGCTTTTCATCATAGCTGGGTTTTACAGTCATTATGATAGCAGTTGAGCTCTCTCCCTCACCCTCCAGTAACGGCCTCATTTATTAAATGCCATACAAAAACATATACAGAAAGAGTGCCTCCTTCACACAGCTGCATCTACGAATGAACTGAAGCTAGAAAAATGTTTAGTTCTTATCCAAACTCATAACTGTTTCTCTTTTCTGGAACTGAAGATACATGCCACACAGACTGATATATACGGTCCCTATTTTAAAACTGAGATGATGGGTTGTTTTTCTATCTAGTAGGAACAAGGAAAATGTGAACAAAAGTCAAGAGAGAAAACAAATCTGTATATTTCCATGAAAGAACCAATCTATTTAAGAGTCATCTTAGGCTGTGTTTTCAGTTGGGTTTTGTTTGTTTACTTGTTGGTTTATTTTGCCATACTGATGAATGATATCGATTTGCATCCCACAGAAGTTGCGGATACAATTCTATGCCTATTTCCATTAAATGCAACATTCAGAGCACCCATCACTTGCAGACTTTCCTGACTTTGATGCCTCTGCACATTAGCAAAGGTAGAGCATCAGGAGAAAGCTTTGTCATCTTGTTTGTCTCAATTCCTTCCTTTCACCACACAGTTGTTTTGTTTGCTTATTTATTTATTTAATTTGAGGAACCCACTTTTTTTGTACCTTGCTATGCATATTTGTAATGAAAAGATGATCTGTGTCCTCATTACTGCTCTATTGCTCGATGAGGAAAAAACATGTTAACAAAGGAAAATGCTTTTCAGTCAGCTCATAATGTTCTCTGCTGTTCAACTGGGACTGTAAAGAGTATGGTTTAATGAAAGAAGGTGAGAAGGTGAAAAAAAAAACTAATGAGGGTGTTTCTCTGTATTGAAAGATCATTTAGGAGAGGCAGCAATTTCCTTTGTGTTAGAAGATATAAAAAATAAGGTTCAAAAGCAGCATCCCCAAGGTCAAAGAGGCCCATCCTCTCTAACACAGTTACTCACTCTCTTCTCTGACAACCTTTTTTCACCTGGCCCAGCATTTTGTGATTTTACGATGGTGGAAAAGAAGCTGCTGTGCCTCAGACATCTTTTAGCTCTGAAGGAACATGCAGAAATGACAAAGCAGGTGCTTGATGCTGCTCATGAACCCTTACCTAGTTCTGCAGCCACAGATTCAAACTCTGCAGAAAAAGAGACTCCAAAATCATGATCGTTAAGCTCAAGAGATTACTGCCATTTGCTCTGGAGACTCGAGATGAAGAGTGAGTCAATACCAAGCCACACTGAGCAGAGCACAAAGTGCTGAATGGTTCAAAGCACAGAGCCAATTAGAGTTGCTGAAGCCAGAAGGCACTGCTCTGAAAGGGAGCACCATGTCATGGGCACACACTGAACACAGCAGCTTCCTACCAGCGTGCCAGAGCTGAGACCTGAGCGTCAGAGGGAGACTGAGAAAGGAAGGAGGAGGGGACTGTGGACTTCAGCCCAAAGGAACTTTCTAATAGTCCTTCCCCAGGCATCAGCAAATGTGTGATGGGCAACAGATGTCAGATAAGCAATTCCCCGCCTCTGAATCTGGGAAAGCCTTTGGTTTTGAAACGTAGGTTTCTCCATAGCAAGTGCTCACCACTCTTCTGGTTCTCCTTTTCTGTCATCTTTGTCAGGAGTTGGTGGAAGGAACGTCATACAGCACAGTATTGCTGCCATCAGAGCAAAAGAAGAAACCTTGCTAGTACCCTGCAGTGCCACCCACAACAGAACAGACAAAACATTACCAAAAATCAACACAGCAGAAGATCAAGCTCAAACGCATTCTGCCTGGTATGGCTGCTAACATCATCAGTAGTAGACTGAGATTTTTTTAAAAAACATATGTATTCTTAACTGTGATACATGTCCCCTTCTTAATTCATTGAGTTCATAACCTAAATGACATAGAACAGTGGCTAACTTGGTTCATCACTGCTCAACTCCTATTTAAAAGGAAAGACAAAGCAAGAAGCTGAAGAGAATAGTATGTGGGGAACAGGATAGCTTCAGGGGATAGCTAATGATGAGATAGAGAGATTTGAATGCCTGCATCACTAGTTTTAATTTGGTTCAGGGGCAGTAGCGAGAAAAATTCATGACTGTATGAGAGTTGTTTTCCTGCATGAGATGAGTTGGTGGTCTCAGTCCATTCCTAGCTGGTGGGCATCTGCACTATAACAGGAGCAGCACATCTCCCACTCTCAGCCAGTGGAAAAAACACCTGCGCAACAGCCTGAAGTGTGCTGCAGGGACAGACCAAAATGAGGACATTGCCATGCCTCGCCAGTGATATAAACCAGTGGCTGCCCACTGGCAGCTCAACCCTTTCACAAGAGACCAACACTTGACTAAATATGGAGCTGGATAATTAGCAAAGCCCACGGGTAACCCACTCACTTTCATGGGTTCTGTCATTCCCTGAGCTGTGTTTTTTTCCATTTGCTTGATGGCAGTAAAGTTACTGCTGGACAATAACATTTCTGATTGAGTTTTTATTGTTATTATTTGCAATGTGTTAGTGCCTGGAGGTCACAGACAGGATTATGACTTTGTTGTGATAGGTGCTCACAAACTCCTAGTAAGAGACAGTTCTCGATTTGATGACCTTAGAGTTTAAATAGAAATGCCTGAGAGGGGTGAAAGAAAAAAGATGTTATTATCCTTATTTTACAGCTGGGGACCACCAGCAGAGAAAGGCAAACAGCATGATGTCCTAAGGTGCTGTGCTCATGGAGCTCTTGCTGAACTCACTGAAACTTGCAGTTTTCTCTACTGAAAAAGAGGGAGGGAAAACATCACGTAACAAGTAGGTCCCAACCTGATCTTGCTTGTCTAATAGCTTGAGGAGAAAACAAAAAAGCTGAAAAATCCTGTTGCCTTAAGAGTACTTGTCTGTGCTGCAGCAGCACCAGAACATTTCGGGTCCTCAGGTTCTGTGGCTGAGGAAAAGAAGGCTAGCACAGGAGGTCAAGGTTTAAGGTCTTGGTTCTCAGCCTTTTGTCTTCTTTGTTCAATGGAATTTCCATTCTGGCCCTCGAGATATGCAGGGGCAGAACTGTATTTATGGTGAAGACTCTCTTCAGCTTTTTCAAGAGATTTAATGCCTGTGAAATGGTGGAAGGGCTGTGTTCACCCATGGTACTCATTGCTATCCTAGCAGCAAAGTCTTCTAAACTGGACAGTCTTTGAGAGAAGCAGGCAGTCTTCTGAAGTAGAAACTAGACATAAGACCAAATCTTGTCTCTCGCTTAAAAATGATTTAAGAAACTGCCACACAAACATTGTGAAAACCCATTTGCCTGTGGACAGGACACAGGGTAAGAGTATTAGAAGCCAGTGTGCTTCCAAATGCCTCTTGGGAGATTAATTATGTCTTGCTTGACAGTTGTATCTACCTATGGAAAAAGGCATAAAAGTGAGCAAAGCCTCCAAGCCCATATGAGGCAGCAGCAGGAAACACTTTCTGTTATATGGATTTTTGATAAGCGACACACTAGATTTATTTTTCATTAAAATACAAAATACAGGTATTTGGAAAAATAAAAATCTGACTGAGAGCCCAAGAATTGGTGGAATTTGTGATTTAGAAAGAGCACAGGATCACCTGGATTACCTCTTCTCTTACCCTCTTCCCTTCTCTTCCTGAAACAAGAACCGGAGGAAATTCCAGTTGCTCTATGTCGTGATTTAACCCCAGCCAGCCACACATCCGCTCACTCACACTCCCCCCGCAAAGAGATGGGATGAACTGGATGAATGAAAGTAAAATTTGTGGGTTGAAATGAAGGCAGTTTAATAGGACAGAAAAGGAAAGGGTAATGATAATAATAACAGTAATAATTAGACTTTGAAAATACAAAACAAGTGATAGACAATGCACAGCCAGTTCCTGAGCAGAAGCCCGTGCTTTCCCCACCATTTATATACTGAGCATGATGCCATATGGTATGAAATATCCCTTTGGTCAGTGGAGGTTTGCTGCCATGACTGTGTTCCCTCCCAGCTTCTTGTGCATTCCCAGCCTACTCACTGGTGAGATGGTGTGAGAGACAGAAAAGTTCCCAACTTAGAGTAAACACTGCTTAGCAACAGCTAAAGCATCATTGTGTTATGAGCATTATTCTCATTCTAAATCCAAACCCCAGCACTGTACCAGCTACTAGGAAGAAAATTAACTCTATCCCAGATGAAACCAGGACACAATAGTACTGGGGGTGGCCACCTGACTGATGCATTACTTTGAGATATACTAACAGAGAGCTATCAAAAGGAAAGGGAGAACTTCCGCTCTTGGGGTCTATGTCCACCCCCAGCTTTTCCTTCAGACCTCATCTTTGTTGTTAGTTTTCTCTTGACTGGTAGCAAGGCTTAAAGTTTGAGTAAAGACAAGACTGCAAGTAGCCCTCCACTGTTTTAAGTATTTTGCAATCATGCACTTTAGAAAGGTGGCCGTAGATGTGTGCTGGAATTCCATCATGGGGCTGAGAGCCCAACAAAATTCAGATATTCTAGTTTCCCTAGGTGTCTGGCATTTAAAATTTTGCTCCAAATCAGAACAGCAGAATTCTTTACCTCAAGAAAGCTCTGGAGAACATTAATTTCAGATCAATGGAAACATGTGATTCAGCTTTTCAAATTTGGTATTATTTCATAATATATAATATAAAAGGAAATATTTTGAAACCAAAACCCATTTTGAAGGAAGAAATTGAAACATGTAGCTTGGAAATGTCAAAATGAGATGTTCCCACACTGTTGGAACATCCCTCCACCACTTACTCTTTTTTAAAATGACATTTTCAGTGCAACCGACACAAGTTTGCAAAGCGTTTCGATTTTGACAGGGTTGCATTTTCCAGTGGAAAGCTGTTCTTTAAGAGGTTTTCCAACCAGCTCCACCAGGAACAGGTGTCAAAGGATTGCAGCAACCTTCCCTTTGCCAGATCACTAAATTAAAAGCAGCATCCTCAAGAAGTGGCTGGGGTGTGCAAGGCAGGAGGGGTCACAGAGTGCTCCGCCAGGAAGCAGGTTGAGAACCTGGTGCTTGAATCGCCTCTGGCCACCCCGGCGTCTTGTCTCCTGTGGAACTGCTATGCTTGTGGGCTGAACTGGCAGTAGCAACTGTGGGGGATTCTAGGGGGAAAAAAATAAAGCCTCTGTGTGTGGGCATGGCTACATGCTCAACACTGCAATTTCCCTCTTTACCATCTGAGTAAGAAAGAAGGATTACCCCAAGATTGGAGTAACGCCCAGTTCAGGATGGGGATCTTCAGCAAGCCATGAATGTGGAGGTGGGCTGTGCCCTTAAATTCTCTCTGTGAGCTGATTTTAATCTGGCGATGTCCACTGGGTGTGACTTGTCTTTGCCATGGGAATGTGTCTCTCCACGTGGAAGAGAAGTTTAACCCGGTAGGTTCACCCTAAAAGCAAAAGAACCCAACTCTTTCAAAGAATTAAGTAGTCTTAGCCCTCTGAGAAGCCAGTACTTTCTGAAACACATAGCCAGAGAGAAATCTGTTCTGATTTACTGCAGTGTTAAATAAAGTTCTTTTTATATACCACCAACCACTTCCGAATGACCAGACAGACTGACTAATATCAGAAACTGGAGCTGGGCACAAATGAGTTAGCCTTTTTTTTTCTTTTCCACTTTTCTCACAGGAATGCCTTTTGAAATAATCTCCTTTCTTGTTAATTTAACGATTACCATCAGAAAGAGCCAGCGGCGGAAAAAATATAGGCAGTAATTATGATCTTGCAGGCTCACTGTGGGACTAGATGCATGGAAAACAATGGACTGTGAGAATGGGTTGGTGCTCCTTAGCAGATGCACTTCCCTGCATGGAGCCCTGAGATATTGGGTGCCTCAGGCCTTGGGGGCCCAGCTCAAGAGACCTTCAAGAAGAAGACACACTGTCAGATGGCAGACACACCTTTGGTTGGGTACCCCTGAAAAATACAGCTACCTGAAATCTTTAACACTCACTTGTGAAGAGCTGGGTGCTTTTCTTCCTGAAAAATGAGGAATACAGCCTATTCCTCCTCCATGGCTGGATGTGGTAGATGGACCAGTTGATTTCATTCAATACTATGTCAAATGATAAATATTTATCATGATTCTGTATTAATATGTGTGAAGGCAAATACATATTTATGGCACTGCAGAGGCAGAAGCATGCAGAGCAAAGCCAGCTGGATATTACAGCCTTTAGGAATCAGCTGCTGAATATAACCCAGCTTTTATGGATTTGCCCATTGCCCATGGCCTCTGGAGCCCTTTCATCCCTCAGAGAAGAGGGATTCCCCAGCACTTCTGAGGGAAGTCGTGTAAGCCCCGAAATACCCAAGGCAGGACTCAAGAACCATGAGGAAAAGGGAAATGAACGACGGTAGAACTCCGGAGTTCCACAGGGAAAGGGTTCAGCCTTGAGGGTCGCCTGCGGGCGCTACCACAGACCGAGGCCACCAGCCGCCAGCCCTCACTGTCCCCCGGGGGCACCAACAGCGGGCAGAAGGGGGTAGCGGCCAGGCCATGCCATGCCGTGCCGGGGCCTGCGGAGGGGCAGCACTGCCCCCGCGGCGAGGAGGCGCCGTCCGGTCCCGAGGTGCGGAGGAGGTGCTGCCGGCCGGCCACATCGGCTGGAGGCCGCGCTCCCCGCTCGGCGGAGCGCCGGCACGACGGGGCTCATCGCTATTAATCGCCCACGGCCCCACCGCCGGGATAGCGGGGAGGTGGTGGGGTGGGTGCGGGTTGCGGCAAGGGGCACAGCCCGGACAGGACGGGGCGGTCGGGGCCCACTCTCCGCCGCCACCACCCCCACCCCCCCGCTGTCCCCGCGTCCCTCCCCCGGGGCGAAGTTTAGCCGGCGCGGCCGCCCGTGTCCCCCGGCGCTGCCCGCGCGTGCGGGGCGCCTCCGCCGCTGCCAGGGCCGGGACAAAAGGCACACGGACACGTGATGGGAGACGGGCTTCATAAATGGGACCGGAGCGGGGCGGAAGGCGGGGGGGGGGGGACGCGGCGGCGGCGGCGTGTGCCGGAGCCGCGCCGGGCGCCCCGTGCCTCCCGCGCTGCCTCCCCGCGCTGCCTCCCCGCGCTGAGGCGGCGGCGGGCGGAGGCGGCGGAGGAGGGCCGGGGGCGGCGGGCCGGGGGCGGCGGCCAGGGGGGGCGGGCGGCACATGGAGCGACAGGGCGGCGGAGCAGGGCGCGCTGCCTGAGCAGGGGTAGCGAGGGCGGCGGTGGTCGGAGAGAAGGCGCGGAGGGGAGGCAAGGGAAGAAGGGGAGGCAGCCGCAGCGAGAAGTCTCCCACCTCCTCCTTCCCTTCGCCGGCACCGCCTCCTCGGCGCTCCCCAGTGCCGGGGTGCCCGGGCGGGGCGGTGCTCCCGCTCCCTGCCGGGGGTCGGCGCGGCCGGAGCAGGCGGGGGACGCGGCCGGTGCCGTGCGGAGGGTAAGGACGGCGCGGGGAGGGGGGGCGGCAGCGGGAGGCGGGTGCCCACCGTCCGGGGGCCAGGTAGCCGTCGTCCCCCTCAAAGTTTGTTGGCGGCGTGGGTAGGGGGCTGCTGGGAGTGACACCGCCCGCCCCGACGGCGGAGCGGCCGGGGGAGAGGCGTCTGCCTGCGGGCGCATCCCTCCCGGGAGCCGCCGCCTCTCGCCGTGCGGAGGGGCCGGGGGAGCGCGGCTCTCATCTGTGCCCCGGGCATGGCCCCGGGCAGCTGGAGAGAGTTGGCGGGTGCCTCGGAGCCGCCCGGGAGAAGCCGATGGCCAGAGGTGCGCCGTTTGCGGTCGCGATCACGGGCGGAGGACGGGGGGACCCCGCTGCCCCTCGAGGGGAGCCCGCTTGGGGCGAGTGCCGCCGTGGTTAACACGCATCTATTCTTCTGTGTGCGGGGCCGGCGGCCTCCCGGGTTCCCACAGGACCTCATCTGACATCGGAGGTTTCTCTTCTCGTCCTCACCCACCGGTGATGTGCAGCGGGTGGCATTCACCCCGGTTTTCCTGTGCACTTCTCCTCCCAAAACTCTGCCGTGGAGGCTGGAACCGAAATAAAAGGCGGTTCGTGCGCAGTGATGTTCTATTAGAAGATGTCACTTTAGGCATCTGGCATCTTCAGAATATCCCAGTAGGGTTTTTGGTTGGTTGGCTGGGTTTGTGGGTTTTGTTTTTTTTTTTTTTTTGTCTGAAATTTTGGGGTTTGGGGGGGAAA
>NDXB01013540.1:55275-74025 GCA_002631895.1 Agapornis roseicollis
TTTTTTTTTTTTTTGTCTGAAATTTGGAGGTCTGGGGGGAAAACAGCCGATAAAGAGTGAGCTTTTTAAACTTAACTCAGTGTTTGTCATGCAAAATCTTCAGCTGTTGAGAAATAATTAAGAGTAACCAGATGGGCTTATTTTAAATGGGCATCTTTTTGTCTCAAAGACGTCTGCAAATCTCCATTGAGAACACTCCTGGATGAGGTATGTACCAAGCCTTTGGTAGGAGAGAGCTCTGTACTGCGTTTTCAGTCTGATTAAGTAAAATGGTGTCAGAAGATGAAGTCCATAGATTTCTTTCTCTAAAATTACCATCAATGTTATTTTCTGTATGGCAGCAACACATCATATGAACAGTTTTGTTTGTTATGTTTTCTTCTTTCAGAAGATAAAGGGACGTACATAACATAGAGCCAGATAGCAAAACACTCCTTCTTGAGTATCTACAAGTTTGGCTGTTTTTAAAATTACCTGTAGTGTGGCTTTTTTAACCTGTTAGAGGTGTAGTAATGTTTTTGGGTTTTTTTCTGTGGTTTTTTTTCCCTTAGTTGTATCATCTTGTTTTCATTGTTATTGTTCACCTTTTCTTAAAGGAACATAGCATTTGCTGCTGGGGTGGCATTGCTGTTCATATGTACCAAAAATCATGCAAAGGATCAGAGGATGATATTTACTATGATATTTAGTAACAGTATGTGCAACATTGCAAAAATTACTTGGGTGTGCTTAATGCTCTCAAATTACACCTCATACAAGCTGCCAGCACAGGTTTTCCCTTCTCAAGAAAGGAAGAAAAACATGTGACTATAGCAGGAATATTTATTATGCAGGCAGAGTTTATTAAATCAGCCATAAAAGAAATGAACGCAACATCTTTAACAGTTTAGAAGATGAATGTGTAGTTCCTGATTTGCTTGAGGTTAAAATTAGTTTTGTAGCAACTAGGAACAGCTTTGCTTTATTATCGGTTGGTCTTTGGCATGAGAGGCAGAACCATTTGAATAAAAACATTTTAAAGCAGAATTGATAAAAGCAATTATTCTCTGACTGAACCAGCAGGCATCTATTGCCAGGAGGAAAAAAGGAAAAGTTGGCTACATAGAGAAATCAGCTGTTTGCTGTGATTTTAGATCGTTGAGCATTTGATAACACCTAAACCCACAGTAATCAAATCAAAATACCTATAAAACTCGAGGTGAAGGTGGAAGCAGGTTATAGTACGGTGAGGACGAGCTGGTGGATGGCTTTGATCATAGCTGTTGTTCTTTGGTGAATTATGTTAGCTCAGTGGCATAAAGGACCCCATTAAAGGCTTTCATGCTCTGCTGAAGGAATGGCAGGTCTTAGCCAATGCAAGCCTGCCTTTTCCTTTCTCCCTTCACCGGTTCCTGATTGGGCAGTGGAAGTTTAGAAATTAAATAACTTTTTTTTTTTTAGTAATTTCTGACTTTCAGCCTTTAGTGCAGCCATCCCAAAATGCTTGGAGACTGTTATCCCATTGGGAGTTTTGGTGATAAAGGTGTTATGTGCTCAAGTAAGAGCAGAGATGGCTTTCATTTATAGTGAGTAGAGGTAAGTGAGGAGGTTAAGAGGCAAGGGAGAGCCCAAACCCAAGATACTCATTTAGTATTGCCCAAGATTTTTACCAATACATTGTCATTCATGTTTCTGTAGGCCTTGTCCACTATCTTCCACTCACCTGGTTTCTCCGCTTCTGCATGTTCTAAGAAAAATTACTGTAACTTCTCTAATGCAAACTTTGTGACCTCTCAGGTCATGCAGTTGGCTACCTGGGCATCTGCAGAATTCATTTTTCTCAGTGGCACTTGCTCTTCATTTCTCTGTAGATGTCTCTGTTGGCTTTATCTGAGCCTCCTGAAACAGTAAATGATTTTAGGTGTGTTTCACAAGTATTTTAGGATGAGTGTTCCACAAAACCACTCATCGACCATTTAAGTGAATCTGGAGGTTTTTCTCTTTTCTAATAGCAAAGTCACACACTCTGATGCTGATTTAAAATATGTACTGTGGGCGACCCTAACACTGGGATTTGGCCAAGTTCAAAGCAGCTGTGCAGATGGACACAGAAGGCAGAGGGAAATAGACCCTTTTAATCATAACAAGGCTGCTCTTATTTTCCTATCTTTAGTGGAAATGCATGCCAGACCCTTGTACTTAAAAGCAAGCTTGCAAATGTGCCAGAATAGACAGCAACGGCATTTGTTATTAATGCAAAGTTAAAAATGTGACAGCCCATCTTCTCAGTACTGCTCTTTATGTCTCCATATCTAGACTGTACTGCTGCAAAAAGCACACATCCAATCACTGTTGGTGGGATGAGAATCCCCCCCCTCCCCAGAACTCAGGCTCTTTGAAAGTGCATGGCTCTGTTAATGATCGCTGAAACCAGCCACAACCTGTCCTTTTGAAATGGTTATAATGACTTATAAATCAATTTCTCGTTAGAAAGAACTTCTTCTTTTTTTTTTTGTTTCCTTTTTCCCGAAGGTGCCATTGTTGCCCATGAAAAATGATTGGGTTTGCAACATGAGGTTGGAGCACATTTTATTCTGCCATTTGTGCCTCATGCAGGGGCATTGTGGTGATGAACACACCAAGCCCAGTTCTGCCTCTCTGCAGTAGAAATATCCTTTTTTCATAAAGCTACCCACATCCAAATTGCAGATAAAATAGGTACTTCACTATTCTGTGTGTTAGTATAAGGTCAGTCCTCATACTTTGGCTGAACTGTTTGTGAAACTGGATGTTTTAGCACGTTTCAGATGTTGCCTTGTTTGTGCAGATTGAGGCTAGATGGCGTCAAGTAATACCTCATCCTGTCTTAGCCTGTTTTACGGCAGTTGTATATTCTCAGGAAAGGTGTGTTAACTCGCTACCTCGCTACAAAGAACTGAGCAGGAGCAGTTTCACAAGGGATGCTGTTAGCTCCCTTTCAGCCCTTGGAGGAGTCATTTTCATCTTCATGAATTTTAGGAAACCTCTTAAAGTTTGTGCTTAGGGGCTTGGGGAGCTCCCATGTTCCCATTGTGGTGACTATGTGAAACGCGCTCTTGGAAGTCACTGGGTTTAGCCAGTTCTGCCTCTGTTTTAAACAGTGCAGTACTGGAGTCCAGACTATGCATGTACCTGAAAAATTAGGTGGCATAGGTTTGGAATGTGTATGTAAGTACCTATATGTACATATACATGCAAAGTCTTTATTACAGGTTCTCTGTGATAGATGTACTCAGTTTAGATTCCCTCTTTTCCCCAGGAGCGCTGTGTATACAGGAATTCAAAAGGATACTCAGTGGTCATCTTACCTGTATTTTTGTACGTACACTTCTAGCTAGTTTGCTTGTCCCCTGGCATTGGGAATTTGAATTTATGCATGACAAACGCTACTGCAGCGTTTGTGAGATTTTACTCGTTCCTCTAGGCATGTGTATGGGTTTGTGTATGTCTGTAAGCTTGTGCATAGAAAAGATATACATGCACACACATAAAAAGTCATAACTCATCTCTCAGTATCTTTTAACTGTTTTTCTAAATCTGGTGTAATACTGGTTTGAGTGTCTGCCATTTGTTGCTCGGGCTACTCAGATACCAGATTCTGCTGTAATTCTTTCTCACTTCTCCTCTCCCTCTTTCCTTTTATTTTGTAAAAAAAAAAAAATAAAGAGAAGTATCTTCATATTTCAAAGACATGCACCATTGCCAAGCAATCTGGTGTAGTGGCTTAATATGCTGGCAAATAATTTCACAAGTTGTTTGTGTGTGTGAAGGCAGTATATTTGAATATCATTATAATCTCGGAGCTTATTTAAATTTTATGAAAGGCCAGACAGCTCCAGAAATGAAAAAAATGTTTTACATTTTTTAATTGGAATGCATATTTTCATCCTTCACTAATGCTGATGGCATGGGACATTGCATTCACGAAGAGCCATCCTCTTCTAGCTTATGAGTATGGCCAGTACTTGACGGCCTAATAACAATTTTTGGGAGAAGTAGACTCATGAGGACTGAGGTAGAAGGGATGTTGCTTTGCAGTGTGTTGCTGACCTTCTGTGCGCTAACTTTCTGTCATTGCCTGTAAGCACCTTTTTCTGTTCTGGTGTGTTTACCTGCTGTATGTGTCACTCAGTGGCTCTATTTGAACATTCTACCTTCCTTTCCACTTCTGAGGTCTCTATCCTACTTTTGTGCTTAAGCAGTTTCATTTTTC
This sequence comes from Agapornis roseicollis, assembly GCA_002631895.1. Taxonomy (NCBI): domain Eukaryota; kingdom Metazoa; phylum Chordata; class Aves; order Psittaciformes; family Psittacidae; genus Agapornis; species Agapornis roseicollis. The sequence continues at coordinate 59,507 of NDXB01013540.1, forward strand.
TTAATGTCCCTGGCCAGATTTTCTCAACTGATCTCACCTGAGTGCCCCCAGCTTGGTCCCACGTCACCGTGCACAGTGCTGTCCTTTCCTCTGACCTTACTGAGGATGGTTTCTCTGAGCCCTTTGCATTTTCCTTCACTGTTTGAATACAGATCAGAAATGGAGTTTCAAAGGAGCACGTTGGTGCCTGCAGAGCAGTGGGTCTATTCTCTCTTTACGGTGAGATCTGAAAATCCCACTAGCTCTATCCTTCAGATTACAGAGCTGTCTCTGAAGTTCGCGTAGCTTGGAAGAAGAGGGAGGTTTTTCTCCTGTGAGTTTTCTCCTTCACCTGATCTGCTTTCCCCAAGCTGATCACAAAGGCAGTTCTCTCTCCTTTAAATCTGCATCCCTGCTTCCCAGGGGCTCCTTCTACTTGTGTCTCCCTCTCTTGCCTTGTTTACTCCCATCTCACCTGGAGATGTCCTATTCCCTGTATGAGAACAGTAGTTATTTCTCCTGCCGGTCCCCATCACACCAGTGACTTAACGAGCATTACCTTTGCTCTCAGCATCATCTTGTTACCTCAGAAAGTCTTGGATTAAAACTTGTTATGGCCACAGTTTATTGCAGGGGTTAGGATGAGGCAGACATGATCTCTGTGCAGTGTATGACCATTCTCCCTGGAGCCTGATGGTTTTGCTACCTTTCTTTCTCTAATCCTTGCTCTTCTAAAAAACTTCACTAATATTTTCTGTTACACCAAATTCTTGATCTTTTTTTTGTTCTCCTCTGGCCATTACATGGAAGCTGTTTTCTCTGTATATTTTTTTTTTCTTAATAAATGTATTTTTTCTCCCATTTCCATCCTCTAGATGATATATTCTTTTGGGGACCTTTAGCATTTGGCATCCAGTGGAGCCTGTGTCTTTCATGTCCTGCTCTGCTCTTTCAAATGACTTCTCTCCCTTCAACTACACGTTGTGTGTTAAGCTGCTGTCTGTTCTAGGTACTTCCAGGAAACTGAGTGTTCAGCCCCCATCTCTTTTGCACCTGACTGGGCTTCTGTGTCTCTGTTTAACATTTATGTCAGTTCTGCTCAGCAGTAATAAGTGCTTGCACCTTTGACATTAGAGAATGTCTAGAAAAGAGGCTGGAAATGAATCAGTTTCTGTTGGAATATTGAAATCCAAGATAAATCCTTTTTCACTTTTGTGAAAAAGTTTGAGAGTTAAAAGTTTAATGAATTCTCTTCATTTTTCTTTAAAATGCAAATACCAGAGCATCGAATCAAACTTTTCATACTGCCTGCTAACTCAGCTTTATTGGGAAATAGGTCCCTAAACTGGACCTGATCCTAAGCAAATACAAACTCACTCTTGCTTTCATCTGAGCCTTTCATACTTAAGCAAGCCTCTTCATTCTCTCCTCAAAGTCTGTCTTTAGATGAAATTAAGATATACAAAGTAATCTGTGAAAGACCTTAAAATCCCCCGTTGTTGTAAGATAGCCACCTCCACTTTCCCTCCTTTCTCACAAAAGCCAGGCAGACCAAGTAGCTGTAGTTTCCCATTAACGTGACTCTGACACTCCCCTTGCTGGTTTGTGACTCCAGTACTTCATCTTGTCTCCGACTTGGTAGGAAGTGTGTGCGTAGGAGCTCATATTTCACAAGCTGAGGGCATTTGAGTGAACTTGGGAGCTTTGGGAGTTATTCAGAGGCAGATGGGGCAGCTGTCCCTGCTTTTCCCCCTGCGTCTGGGCGACTTGTGAGAGACACATCCTTCGTTTGCTTGATTCAGAGACAGGGCTTCAGACTAAGCCTCTCACTTGCTAGGTGTGCACCCTGCTTGCTGGAGTATCAGTTAGTGCCTTTATTTCTGGATGTTTAACTCCCAATCCAACATGGGACAGCTCAAGCAATTTAGAGACTGGAAGCAGAATGGAGAGGCTGCTAGAAGCTCGCCTGGCTCACGGCAGAGCAGTTTGGGTCCTTCACCTGCACCAAACAGAGCAGGAATTCAACCTCACCTTTGAGCCTCTTTGATGTTAAACACACATATATGGCCTGCCTGTCCGGGAGGTGAGGCACAGCCCCTTTTGACCTGTGCCTGCAAGTCACCTGTGCTAAAACTGGTGCACACATCCACCTCCCCAGCAAAACCTGGGGGGGAGGAAATAATGATACTACTGTTAAAAAACATTGTTGGCCACTGATTTACTCTTTGTTCTGTTTTTGTCATCCAGATTGTCAGCTGCTGGATGCAGAGGTTGTCACATAGGGGCAGTTTTGTCCCCAATTTAGAACCATCCAGCCCCTATCCTGCTAGTGTGGAAATGGTATGTTAATTAACATAAATAACCGTGTAGCTGTGGATTCTTGCTAATTAGGATTCAACTTCCCAAGGATACCAGAATGACACGTAAGAACAGTGTTTGGGTCAGTACTTGCTTGCCCTAGTTTACCCTACAGCTGGTAGTGCCTTGTAACTCGAAGATAGCATCCGTCATTTGCTTCTCTCGTAGTGTCTGTGCTCCTTCCCAATCCCTCACACAGAGAAAATTCCCACTGAAGTGAATGCAGGTTTTCCTGATTTAGCAATAAACAGGCATATTTGCCATTTATAGCCTAGGAGTAGCACAGTGTTTGAGATGGAATAGTAAACCAGCAGTAAATAGGATAGAGGTAACATTGCTTTCACATCATTGTCAACACGTGTTTTTTCCTTGCTTGGTGTCACAGAGTCTGAAAGTGCCATTTCTCAGACTGTGCATTTCTTTCTCCAAGGCTTAGAAACCTTGTTCTGTCCTCGAAGCAGTATTGTTCATCGCCATATGGGATAAGGTAATTATTAGCCAAATAAATTTTCATTTTATAGGACAGTTCTAATTCCTGGAGGCCAAAAGTCATTATGGTAGCTCTCATTTCTCTCAAGCTTTTTCAGCTGACTACACATGAGTGTAAATTACTGCTGTTTCTCCCATGGTAGTGCTTTGTGGACCCAGTTTGGTAGGAGTCCCAGTGTACTGGGCACCACGCAAACTTATCAGAAGCTGTTCTCTGAAGGACTTACAAACCCTATGATGTGTAAGCAAGGAGAAAGCGTTTACGTATTTTTGTGCATTCAGAAGCTTTCAATTATACTTACTTGTCCTTTAGCCTGCTATTAATTAGCTGTGGGTATCATAGAAGAAATGTATAGGCATGGAGATCAAAATATTTTCTGAAATAGAAGCTAGAAAGGCTTGATTGTGCATTTCCCTTCCCTATTTTGATTCCTTTTCTTGCCATATAAACAGTTTTGCAGTTATCAGTAGCATCATTGTATTGCTCATAATTACTTTCTGAGGAAGAACACAAATATTCACTGTTTCTATTCAGGCTATTAAAATTGCTCTATCAATCATCCTGAGTTGAAAATTATAATAAATTCAGCCCTTTTTTTAGACAACGATAAAAACGTTCCAGCCTTCCCTCTCCCCCAGAAGAGCAGAAGATAGGTAATAGCAATTTAATGAAGACACGTTCTTGTTCCCTGAGTGAACTGGTCCTGTGGACCAACAAGAAGTCCAGGGGAGGTACGTTTCTCCCCAGGAGATGAGTTACCAGCCTTTTATGAATTACATATTTTATATTTTACCTAAGGCGTCTTTATATTCTGATGGCATTTGAGCTTCTTTTAAGGCTCTATGTAACCACACAGTGGAGATCGGTAGTAAGACTTACCTCTCAACTCGTCACTAGTTGCTTCACTTTGAGGGCAAACCCTTACAAAGGCGTGTCTTTGGCTGATGTTTAACACCTCGTATGATTGAACCCCGATAAAGCAGGCTGGGAAAAATAAAGGGCAAGAGGAAATTAAATCCAGGTCTCTGCAGAACAGCTAAGCAGTGTGCTTGTAAAAGCCACTCCATCTAGTGGCAGTCACTTTGCACAGCTGGTCTCGCAGTGCCCATCAACCCATTGATAGGAGAAAAGTCTATAAACGTTCAGCTACGTGTTTTCTGGTTTGGTCTTTAGGATAAAAGATGGTTGAAATGTTTATCTATTGTTTAACCCGTATCTATAATCATAATTCATTACTTTGAATTGCTGCATGCGTTCATGGAAATACATCAGAAATTTTGCGTGCCAGCATTAGCACAGGCTCTTCCACATCTTTAATCAATATTTCAGTTCTTTTTCACTGTTTTAAAATGAGTGAGGTAGTAGAGCTCGTTTAAGGAAGGGACAAAGCTGAGAGCTTTGGAGACTCAACGGCTCTGTTGGAGGAGTGGATTCTGGTGGGGCAGGGGGGCTTTCCATTTGCAGAGCAAAGAGCCTCTCTCCCTCACTGTCCCCCTGCCCATGCAGGGACCTTGCTGGGGCATGTGGCCATCACCCCAGTCCCATCCAGAGAGGAGGGGTCTTCTACAGAAGCTGTAAGAAGCCACAGAGGCTCACAGTGTATTTAATGTAGAGATGGTCATGGGTCTTGGGCAGTATGAGTTTGGTTTGCATTGAAGCCAGCTGCAAAGAGCAGTGCAGCCATGTGGTGTGGAGTGTCCCATTTCCTTGGCCAGTGCCTACATGCCACTCCAGGTTCCAACAGAAGAGCTCAGAGCCAAAACTTGTATGGTACTGGCATTTGCACCTAATCAAACAGAATGACCAAGAACAAAACCACTGCTTCTGCTACTGGCTCTTCAGTCAGTGTCAAATTTGGCAACACGTCAGACTGAGACCCTCCTGATAACCACAGTGCCACAGGTCTAGTCTTGGTTTTACTAGACAGCTATGGAAAACTTCACTGATTGCTTCAGTGTCCCCGAAGTTTCAGTATTGTAGCTTATACTGGGACAAGCTACCATCTAAATTAAAATAAACCAAATTCCAGTAAAGTGCAGTTCCAGATCAGGCGAATGGCTGTTTTACTGCAATTTTAATAAAAATCAACTGCTACTTGACTAGGTGCATGCACACATACTGCTAGATATTTCCAATTATGATATTCCCAGCAGCAAACAAAAACAAAATTAATGTCAGCTGCATCCCCCAAAGCCTAAGCTACACCACTAATGAACTCCCAAGTACTCTCAAAGAAAACTCTCTTTGCAGAGACAATAAGGTGGAAATTACTGTAATAATCTCAATGTAAAAATACAGAGGGGAAAAAAAAAATCATTGACATTCAGAGTAAGGCTTGCCTCTCCTGATCCCATTAACCATGTTGTTAGCACAGCATATGCATGCATAGTGATATTGTCACATAACTCACTGCCACCTTCAAAAGAGCACACAGGAATTCGTGTTCTTTCATTTGTATTTCAAACAAAGGTAGGGGTTGCACGGCAGCTTGCACCTTATTCTGAGGAAGTCTGTACTTAACATGACTCCAGCAGGGACCAGCTACTTCAGAACAATTTGTTTGTCTGTCTAGCAGAAGTGCTCCGTTGCATACAATTTTTGAAGCTTTGCTCAAACATAATCTTCTCGACATGGGGCTGTGTCTTGAATCATTAAAATGGTTGTCTGTCTTTTGTCAGGAGTAAGCTGGAATAACAGAGAGTGCGACAGACATCTTTACATGTTTATAGGACTACTTGATCTATTTAATACTTTTTTTTTTGATTGTTTTCAAATGAGTAACACATTTTTCACTTTGATTCTGAACTGGTGTTAATAATCCCAAGCTTAAAGTTGCCACACTTCACCCAAAGCAGATTTGTCAGTTGTCAGCAGGGTCATTTTTGCAACACATAACATCTGCAAATTCTACTAGGAACAGATGTGAAGTACCTTCTGGAAGGAGAGTACCTCTCATATTAGATGATGGCTGTTCATTTTTAATGTGTGCTTCAGTGACATTTCCCTCCCTCACTGCTCACACTCTCAGATTTAAATTTCTTAATATTGTCTGTCTAATAATGAAGTTGTTATTTGCTGAGCAAATTATGCCAGCAAAAGCTGACACAGCCAGTATGTGCGGTGTGTTGGACCATCCTGGTAAGGTTTGTTTATACTCATCGTTGTTTGCAGCACTGCAGTTGCATTATCTTCTGGAGATCTAGGTTCATATCTTCCCTTTAACACTTGAATGTCCAGGCCTGCTGAATCAAATGCAAAACTTTAAAGTACTATGGAAAATGTCTTCAGTGTTCAGATGCTGTGTGTAAGTGCAGTAGAAATATTTCAGCAGCCAAATGATCTCTGCTCCTTTTGGAATTGCTCGTTATTTCTTCTGGGTTTAAGTACTGCTATTGTGGTAGAGAGGAATCCTTTTCTTCTTTCTTTCATTTTTTGTGGGAAAACTCAGCTGAAGTGCACTGTTGTGCATGTCCCATCTTAGGAGTTGGGGTGATCAATAAGCTGGAGTTTGGCAGATAATCTCTCATGGCCTTTCTGGCTGTTTATTGTCAGTTGTGTAAAGTGAACAGGTTAAGTCAGTACAAGCCTATATATAGCATCTGGGATTTCTTGAGTGTCACAATTTCCTTCATTCTCAAAACATGAAGAAGCCTGGGTTTGCTCGTGTTGCTGGTACAATCATCAGGATGTCTCATAGCAGATGCAGAATAGCTGTAGCACACTGAAGCAATGATTCTAGCTCTTATTTACATTCAGACCACTCTCAGCCACTCTGGCAGTGGAAGGGGGCCCCAAAGCAGGTGTTCAGTGCATAGTCAAGGCATGTTACATGGGCAAAGTTATATAAAAGAGCACAGCATAAGAACAGCTATAAGGCCTGTCTTACATATTGATGCGTGTAAGATGCTCAGATGCTGATCAGTGTTATCCCAAGGTTACACTGTGCAATTAATCACCATCCGTGAGCAAAGGTTGGGTATGATGGGACTCGGAAACCACTGGCTACCAGGGGACCTTCTTCTTGGGTCCCCATTTCTGTGGGGACAGAATGTTTTTGAGGGTGTCCCCAGTGGAACGAATTGCATTTCCCTGCTTCTCAGATGAATAGTAGCTCCTGGTCCCTTTTGCCTGGAGTTTTGGCCAGAGCTGTGCTCTGCCCCAAACTTGGTGCTGTGTTTGCCCCAGTTAAAGCTTTTGATCTACGCAGAATGGATCAGGCTGATGCACTCACTGACCTAGCAGTGCTGGTCACCTTTTCTGAAATTGGACAGGGATGGTTAACAACCCACGTCCTCCATAAAGCCCAAATATCTCAGTAGCCTTGGTTTGCTTAGCAGAAGGAAGGAATAGAGTAATGAAACCTGTTATTTGTATACCAGGTACCTTGCTAATAGATTTGCGGTAACAAATTCAGGATGTTAGGAGACCTCAGATTGCTGTGACAGGGTAATGTGAATACACAGGCATCCTGGGTGAACTGTGAAACTTACGAGTGCATGGCTCTTTCCTCGTTCGCTTTCTGTTATCAGGTGTTCAAAACCCTTGGTGCCTTTTGAAAGGAAAGTAGTGAAGCCTGATGATTCAGTTTAATGCTGCTCCTGCAGTGGCACTTGGCATTTAAATGAAGCGTGCCCAAGGAATATTGGTCTGCAGGGTACTTTGCAATCAGAAGCCAAGTTCAGATCTAGAGAAAAATATCCTTGTGGTGGAGCAGCTCAGAAGGTTTTGATGAGAAATGAAAATTGCTTTCCTGTCGAATACTCAGTTCGCTGTGCCTCTGTTTTTCATGTCACTTCTTAGAGTGATTCAGTTTTAGTGAAATCCAGGTGATTCCTTTTCTAAGTGTTCAACTCACCCTCATTCCCACAGGTGGCAAACCTAGGCTGAATACAAGAGAAAGGTTGATTTTGTTTGACACAGTTCAACTAAGTTGTTTGTGGAGTTTGTCTCCCTCTTCATCTTAATGAATTCTGATCTTTTCCCCTTCTAGGATTTCCTCTGATGCATTTTTCGGTGCCCCAGGTCTCTCTGAAACCAGCAAGACTGGGGTTATGAAGTCAGTCCTAGATGGCCTCGCAGATACGACTTTCCGAACAATCACAACAGACCTCCTTTACGTGGGCTCCAACGATATCCAGTACGAAGACATGAAAGGCGACATGGCATCCAAGCTGGGATACTACCCCCAGAAGTTCCCTCTCTCTTCCTTCAGGGGTGATCCTTTCCAAGAAAAAATGACTGCAGGAGATGATCCCCTGTTGAGCATTATTCCCTCAGATCAGGTCAACATCACAGAGTTTTACAACAAGTCCCTGTCCACATTTAAGGATAATGAGGAGAACATACAGTGTGGGGAGAACTTTATGGATATGGAGTGCTTTATGATCCTGAACCCCAGCCAGCAGCTGGCCATCGCTGTGCTGTCACTCACCCTGGGCACTTTCACGGTCCTAGAGAACCTTCTTGTCCTATGCGTCATCCTCCACTCCCGCAGCCTCCGGTGTAGACCCTCCTACCACTTCATCGGCAGCCTGGCTGTGGCCGATCTCCTGGGCAGCGTGATTTTTGTCTACAGTTTTGTGGATTTCCATGTTTTCCACCGGAAGGACAGCCCCAACGTCTTCTTGTTCAAACTGGGTGGAGTTACAGCCTCCTTCACCGCGTCCGTAGGTAGTCTTTTCCTCACGGCAATAGACCGGTACATATCTATACACAGGCCACTAGCTTACAAAAGGATTGTTACCCGACCAAAGGCTGTTGTAGCGTTTTGTGTGATGTGGACCATCGCTATTGTAATAGCCGTTCTTCCTCTGCTTGGCTGGAACTGCAAAAAACTCAATTCTGTTTGTTCAGACATATTCCCTCTCATCGACGAGACGTACCTGATGTTCTGGATCGGGGTCACCAGCGTCCTCTTGCTGTTCATTGTCTATGCCTACATGTACATACTGTGGAAGGCTCACAGCCACGCTGTTCGCATGATTCAGCGAGGCACGCAGAAAAGTATCATCATCCAGTCTACGGAGGATGGTAAGGTACAGATCACTAGGCCTGATCAAACTCGTATGGACATCAGGTTAGCCAAAACCTTGGTCCTTATCCTAGTCGTTTTAATCATATGCTGGGGCCCTCTGCTCGCCATCATGGTGTACGATGTCTTTGGCAAAATGAACAAGCTCATCAAAACTGTCTTTGCCTTCTGTAGCATGCTCTGTTTGCTGAATTCCACAGTGAATCCCATCATCTACGCTCTGAGGAGCAAGGACTTGCGACACGCCTTCCGCAGCATGTTCCCCACCTGCGAAGGAACCGCGCAGCCCCTTGACAACAGCATGGAGTCTGACTGCCAGCACAAACACGCCAACAACGCAGGGAATGTGCATAGGGCTGCCGAGAGCTGCATTAAGAGCACAGTTAAGATTGCCAAAGTTACCATGTCTGTCTCCACAGACACGACTGCTGAAGCATTGTAAGTCAGAGACTTCTCAGCCTTGTGAGAAAAGGAGTTAGTTTAAAAAATAAAGATTTAAAAAATCAACAACAGAGAAAACCAAACCTGTGGCTTAAAGTGTTTGTACCCTCCTGTAATATTTCTTTGGTTTGTCATTGTAAGCTGAGCGATGATTGTGTTAAGAAGATTACTATCAGCCAGTTCTTCAGGTTTTGCAATTAGGGATTCAGGCTAGATTTTCAAAAGTGTTTTTCTCAGAAAGCATTTACTGAGTGATAGGATGTTTCCTGAAAGAACACAGAGAAAATGCCAGGTTAGCAGTGGTTCCTTTTGGGATGTGAAGCAAAATGGTGAAACCTAATTGAAAACTAATGCATCCTAAAACAATGCCATCAAGTAAGAGAAAAAGCCGTGTAATCATGCTGTTCATTTCAATGTGAAGTGTATTTCATGTCTGTAAGTAATAGGAGGTTTTAATTTTTTCCAAAAGCGGCAGTGTTGAGTTTTAGAGGTTTTGTAAAACGTGTCGTGTCCTGTGAATTGTGTGCTGTTTTATTCTGTGTTATTGATATTTGTCTGATTAAACAAAGTGATAAAGTAGACTTCCGTGGAAATAATGTGAAACGTGATATGTAAACCCCATTGAAAACACTTACTGTATTTGAAGACTTCCTATGAGCTATTTTGGAAATTTTACACTTTTAGTGGTCTTCTGTGGACTTAGAGGAGAGGGTTTGTGTTCTTCTACTAAATTGTTTCCCCACTACCTTTTACTTTCACACACATATGAGAGTAACAGCAACAAAGGAATAGAGGAGGAATGTAAGAAAGGAATGCAGTGGTTCAGACTTTTGAATACCAATGCATTTATACAGAAGGACGTTTGTGGTTATACAGACTATTGCCCTGCTCTTGGGCATTGCGTGAATATGAACACTGAGAAGTGAAGGTCCTGGATATTGGCTCCCTTAACATGCAACTGGTTTTTAGCCACATGCTGGTGCTGGACCACTGAAGACAGCATGTGTCAGACTCAATGTATGATGTTATCACTGTGCAGTCGGTGTCTACTTGAATTGTGTCGCATTCCTGTATCCCAGGTTTAAGCAGATGCAGAGCCTGAGATGCCGAACTCCCATCTTCACTAAAAGAGGAGGAAATATTGTCAGACATTTTCTTATTGTGTGAGCGTGTATATAAATAAATATCTGTGTGTGTACGTGTGTGTGTGCGTGTGTGTGTAAGTACACTAATCAGTGTAAGTCATGGTAGCACAACTAAGATAGGACACTGACCAAATGTAAACTGTATTTCTTGTTGCACGCTTTGCACATGAATTCTGTTTCTAAAATTGAGTTCTTCCAACTGATTACTGATGAAAGTACCATATTAAGAACATCCTGATCCACTCTGAGAGGTGTATCCATGTGCTAGAGGAAGCAGTCTTTCAGCTGTATTTGGGAATAAGGGGAAACAAGAGACAGAGCATGGCTTGAGCCCGCACTAACAACTGCAGTGGCTGTAGATGGTGTTCCTGAAAACTGAAAAAGGCAGAAATAAATTATAATCTCTTTTAAGGCCATCAGATTGCTTGAAATGAGGTGAGTCTCACTGTGAAACTAGGATACAGATGACAAGGTTTGATACTATAGCTTTGAGGAAGAAATTATTGAAGGAAAATGATGACTCTTAGGTAGTGGGATTGTTTCTGCAGCCTGAGACTTTTACAAAGAGCACGTTACCAGATAGTCTCTGGATAGTCTTTGAGGCATGAATATTCTGTGGTTCTGTCATGAATCAGAAGGTCTGGGGTCCTCCTCTGCTGCTTTTCTTTTTTTGGCCATTTCCTTGCCCTTCTTCTGGCTGATTTCTGCAAAAGAGCTGCAAAGGAGGCTTAGCCTGTTGGCTGCCTGATGCTTGCTGCAAGGGGGTGGCTCCCACCATGGCATTGGGTAAGAGGAGCCAAATCCATGCTGCCACGCCACCTGTCCTCGAGGTTTTATAGGGAGAGAGAGGGGGACGGCACCCTTGAGTCTCTGGCCTCGATGGTATCCCCACGGTGTTTCTGATACTTCAGGGCAGAGCAGCAGGTAGCACGGGCAGCCCAGCTGATGTCAGCCAGTGGCTCTGTGGGGATGTTAATTGTCTCCAAGTTCAGGCTTGGTGAGGGCTGGGACACTTCAAAGATCTCATCAGGCAAGGTAGAAGACACAGAGGTGCTTTCCTTCTCTACTCACCTCCCCTGCAGCTAACCCGGGTGGTAGGACAAGGCACCATGCTCTCACTGGGCCATGGCAGCCAGCCAAAACTGACAGACTGCAGAGGATCCCTAGAGGATGTGCAAGTCCTCTTCCTGAAAGATCTTTCTTATATCTAGGCCTAGTCCATCCTAAAGCAGTCCTTGGAGGAGGGTGGGGGGAGCCTATTTAAAATGTAGAGGTATTTTAAGAGCCATTTTTGAAACTGTCTTCTCGTGAATTAAATGCAAACTTAGTGGAGTTTCGTTGTGCATTCAAGTTCTAAATTTTACATGATCAATCATGGGACAATGGGGCTGTCTTGGCACTTAACTTGGTGCTTACTGATATAATAAGAAATAGCATCCTGTGAAATGTTACCATCTATCATCAGTATCTTTGTTTGCATAATGAGTTTTTTTAAAGCTCTGGGAACTGCATCGGTTCACTTGAAACCATTTATTAAAGAGGTGGCAACAATTTCCCTACATGTTGCATACTAAGTAGAAGAACTCTTAAATTAGAAATATCTGCTGCCTTTCCAAGATAAGCTGTACTTAAACCTCAGCTTTAGGTATTCCTAATTTGCAGTTGCCTACCTTCACTTAGTGATAGCACAGCCAAATGATACTGTGTTCCACAGCCACCCACACCGTCATCATCAGTCAACCAGCGACAGTTGCAATTACCTATCTGTACCATCCCCAAGTGTCACATATATACTGAGAAGACCATCTATGTCACATGTGTGCAGAGTTAGATCCTTAACAGTCTAATTGTATATTTGTATAATATTATCTCCTCGACGCTGTGCAATCACTATCCACATCTTCTTGCACTGGCCTTCCGATGAAAATGTTAGAGTGTCTATTGTGAGATAGACAGTGCATTTTACCTGCTGTTATTGGGCTGAATGTATGTAAATAAGTGAAAAATAAAAAAAGTCATCTGTACAAGCAGTGGCCTAAAAAGTCTGTAACTGTAGACTAGGATGGTTGTTGAAGTTGCTGTGACATCTCAAATACTACCTTTGAATAAACTGTTTACAGGGTTTCTTAGGATGCTGTTCATAGTGAAAGGAAACTTTTTCCTTGTGATAATATAAAGAAATTGGATTACCTGAGCTTTTTATTTCCAGTGTTTCAAAGTGGAGAACATAACTCTTTATTGTCTGTAAATCTAACATTATTACTTCCTCTTAGAAGAATATTGTATCATTAGATGTTTGTTTGAGCTGGTAACATCCTTGCGACTGCTGCAATATTTTTCATTAGCAACCTGTATAATAGTTTGTACACAAGTACTGTTCAGATTGTCATGAAAAGTAGCTTTGACCATTTACCTACCAGTAGCAGAATAGTATTTCTGTAAGATTTCCAGTGTATTCCTACCATATCCTATTTTATTTCTATAATGTAATTAAACTGTTATTTATTCAAGGAGAAAAAGTATTCCTCTACTTTTTTTGTTTTCCAAATTTTGAGATAACTGAGGAAGCCACGTGGTGATGCTGCTTCGTCCCACAATCTGGTGCTCTACGTTTTGTTTATAAGTTTGTCTGTCAGATTCTGAAACAACTGCTTAAACAACTTGACAACAGGTTGTCAAGCTTTGTGGGTTTTAATTGTACGTTGATATGCTTGAAGGAGGAGGTAGATTATATATTTTATATTTGTGTATTCAGTACTATGGAGACAAGAGAGAAATTACATAGTTAAAACCGAATCTCCTGTTTCATTATGTAGGCAATTTCCCCTTTCCTCTGTATTAGCCAAAATGCAATAAATCTCTTTTGCCTTCCTCAGATGCATATGTTTGCACAGAGATGTCACATTAAGACAAACCCATATATTTCAGAAAAACAAAACATAAAAGAGCAGGAGAAAGGAATACAAACTAAAAGAGTGCTGCCAACAGCAACAATGACCTAAATTAGTTATTGGTGGTTGTAAATATAATCAAAGACTTAGAGTTAGTCGAGTTTTGTGCCAATGTGGCAGAGTTACGGGTGGGTGAGTGGGGAATGATGGAGTGGTCCAACAGGCATGCAAACAAGCTGTGCATCGAGAGCAAGCTCATCCATGCCACTGCCTACAGGGCACCCTAGACTGCTCCCAACACTGCTCATTCACAACTGAAAGGAAGGGTTGAAAACAGTCTTAGGAGTCTCTCCGAGGTCTCACACACTCAATCCAAAGCCCATTAAATGCTGTAGAAAGGTCCCTGCCCGTTTGAAAGGCTCGGTTTTCTGTATGACTTAATCTCAGATTCATGTTTCTTGGGCAATTTTCCTTCTCCCCATTTGTGATTTGAGAACAGTGGAGATCCTTAGAGGATATACTGAGCATGTCCTGGGCCCTTGGATCATGGTAGTGCCACAATATTTGCATTATTAAAAATTAGGTCACTGGTGAACTGAGAAAGCCTTGGCTAAACAAAAACAACTAGAAATGAAAGATTAGCTCTTAATCTTTAACTGCATATTACATTTAAAAGAAAAAGTCTGAATATTTCTGCTGAAAGGTGTCATTCCCAAAGCAGCCAGGAGACGATTCCCACTGTATTTGCATGCTCACTAGAAAATATCAACTATACTGCCACAAACAGACACTTCCTCTTGACGCTAACACCTGACTGCCTTTGTACATCTATTCAAAACAACACAAGAGGAAATAATAACAACTTTCCAAACTTTCCAAGTAACTGCTTTCCCACACTGTAGCAGCTGAGGAAGCATGCAGGCAAGCGTACTGTCATCTTTTCAATCTTTTACATGAGCATCCATTATTGTTTCTGCTCTTCTGATGGTTGTTTAAAGAAGTCACAATATCCTCATGCACACACATCATAAAACATCTGTCTTTAGTGAAAGTCCAGCTTTGTCTTAATTTAAAAGTTAAATCATAATATTTGGGAACAGATAATGAAAGAAGGGAAAAAGTCATTTTGCCTGTGTTTAAGAAAGCATGGGGGGGGGGGGGGGTTTTTTAAGACCTTTTATATA
>NDXB01013540.1:74089-98915 GCA_002631895.1 Agapornis roseicollis
GGGGGGGGGGGGGGGGGATTATCTGACAGTTTAGAATACATGCCTTCCTCTATTCTGACTTTCTTCGTTGGTGTTTGTAGGTAATGGATATAGAGTTTTCTTTAAATAGCAGCATAACATATGAAGTACATGATTGCCATTAACAGGGCTCCGTAATATGAACAGTCATTTAATACTAATCTTTAAAATTCAGTTAGAAGGGAAAGGGATCATAAACCTAAGGTAATCTTAATGACTAGGTATAGCATATGCATACACTTCTATTGCTTTCCAATAAATCATCTTTGGTATTAAGACCAGCACTTAGTTTAATGTTAAAGCATATTAAGGTATGGAATCCTGTGTCAGTAAAGTACCTAAGAAGTTTTTATTGACTTCAGAAGAAATAATATCATGGCCCAGATTTTCAAACTATCAGTCTGCATTTGGAAAGCACAATTTTATATTCCATTATATTTGCATTTTCACTGACATTAAAACAAAGATGAGACAGAATAAATAACAGCCTCTCTCTTCATTGGTTTGGGTTTGGGTTTTTTGCCTGCAAAATAATCTATTTTGAGTTCTCGTGGGTCAATGCAGAATCATAAAGTCTGGCAGGAGTTCAATGGACTTGTCATGGGAGTGAAGCAATTTATTTATCCATATGTGTGCAAATGGGGTAGAGAACATCATGAACAAAACTGCTCTCAGTAATGCTGACAGTCATTTCCTGGCCACTTGCACTGATGCTGTTTTGACACTGTTTTGCTTCCTTCTCTCAGTATACACGCACATATGTGTGTGCATGGTGAAAATGGACAACACACATACAAAAATCTTTCCTCAAAATAAAAAAAAATCTCTACATGTGATAATGGTAATAATATTAATAATAACAATAATAGTAATGCTAGTAATAATAATGTGAAACAACCTCACAGCCACTGATTTCATGAAGGGGAAACCTCTTCAACCATTTGTAGACATACCCGGATGGATCAAACCCTACCATTGCTATCTGAACCATTTCTTCTTTTTCCCAGTGGATCTTACTGAACATCTCTCCAGGGCTCCACACAATAGGGATATCCCACATTCTGCTGAGCTGGAGAGGGAGAAGGAAAGTGAGCTGGAAACTCCCTGGTTCTTGTTTATTGCAGGCTGCCCTGGAGCCATTGTGTAATGTTGTGAGGATCTCTGGGGACTCCCCCAGAGTGTCCCTATCCTTTAAGAGAGGGCTTGGTGGTTGCTGTAACCTGACCAAGAGGAGAAACCTCCTCAAGAGGGATGAAGAATAATCCTCTCTGGTTGAAACTCTGAAAAGAAAGGATTTAAGACATAGCAGAGTAATGATGCTGAGGTGGGGACCTGCTATGTGTCATTTCTTAGTTATGCAACAAGAATTAGGGGTATCATTTTAATAGAGGAATGTGGGGAACTATGCAAGCTATGGATCCATCCAGTAAATACTCCTCCCAAACCTTCACAACCTTTCAGCAGCAGCCAGGGGAAAAAAATATAATTATTGTCTCTGCAGTGCTTAACTTGCAACCTAATTCAGAGTCATTTTTAAATTATACACCTACCTGCTACCAATGCAGTCTGAGTAGGCAAAATTAATAACAGGCATGCTCAGTAAATCCAAGGTTTAAAGCTTTAGCTAGAATGTTAATGTCTAAATTGAGTAATACTATCAGTTATGAGAATTACAGTTATCTGCCTCCTTATCTTTTCCTATTTATTTGAGGAGTTCTATTTATTCTTATTATAGCACTAGCAGGGCCTGACAGCTCTGGCAGAGGGAGGGACATGCAGTCTCTCTACATGCGGTCAGTGGTGCTGCAGAGCTACCTGCAGCAGCAGGGTCAGGGCACTCAGGCACTGCAGAGCACTGATCTGGACAAGAAGGCAAAGAAAGACGATTAGCCAGTTCACAGCAAGCCTAGTAAGAATGAGAAAAGAACAAAGTCTTCCGTGGCACAGCTCCCTACTGAGTCACATCCTGTATCCCCTTACAGCTTAGCAGGTGTTTGGTGGACAGTACTGCAGGGGAAGGAAAGCTTCAGGTTCACACCACCACTCCCGCCTTGGTAGCTGATACCAGCTATTTGGCAGGGATACGGCCAAAATTGTTGTACCCAAGAGTTAGTGCCCATGGCAAGACACTTGCAAAGGGAGCTGGCTTCTTCCTGCCTGTGCTTCATCATCCATAAGTGTGAACTGTGCATAGTTTGAACATCTGCTTTTTTACTTCAAATAGCTCTTTAAGAAAAGCTTCCACTTTGAGCTTTGGTGTTCCTGACTCAGGATGAAGGAGCTGATCAAAATGTGGATATGTGCACTTGATAAAAACCCACACACATCTACAGTCCTTAAGGATAGATTACAGGACAAGTTGCTTAACAGTGGAATGTCATAAAAGACTCAAGAGAAGATCACATTATCGACCTACATATTGGGCATTTATCCCAAATAGTTTTCTGTGCAAGAGATACATGCATTTAACCTCATTTTCCCCTATGAAAGTTGAGGGTCTAGTTTAGCTTAATTAAAAGACTGAGTTACTTCAGTGAACAGCAGTGCAGGCAGTGCTTTCATCTGGTGCTGGAAAGAACCACTGCTATAGTGACCCAAAGCTGACCTCCTAAACAGATGTCTAAGCTGAAACCTTTTGCGTTCTCTCATTCAAGACATTCAGCTCTGATTTGAGGTGAGAGTGTCCATCATTTCACTTCATTTCTTTTTAATCCAATTCAAAATACCACTGGGCCCTGTATGCTGCAGGTGCTTTGTTTTATTACTGCAGGCATGATGAGGCTTCTGGCTACCATAAGAAAGGACATAGGGGACCTTCAAACTCAGTGCCAGTCTTTTTCTTACACTTTTGCTCTTTGGCCTTTGCTGATTACACAAGGTTTTTTATAGCTGTTTGGGATCTAATTTTAGCTGCTGTGTCTGCTGGCCCCTGCTGAGGCTTAAATCCTTCTGCTGACTATGAAAGTATCAACGGAAGTCTCAAAAAGGAACAGGGTGCTTGCCTTCCAGAGAGCAGTGTGGAGGTGGGAATGAATAGGAAGGTCTTTCTTGAGGAAACTGAGCATAGCAAAGCATGAGGACATGGGCTGATGTATGTTTTCTTTGGTCCCTTACTGTCCAGCAGTTTGTTCCTTCTCCTCTCTGTGCTGCCTCCTCCAGAGTGCCAACACAAGTGCTTGCTGGTGAGACAGATCCAGCTGAACTGATCCAGGTAAAAAATAACTTATTTTTCTTTTTTGGAAGTTACACCTGAGAGATCCCTTCCAAACTGTACAGCCTGAGTTTTGGAGCTGGGAATTGGCACAGAATTTGTCACATGAGCATCTTAACAGCTACATCAAAACAGGTTCCTGCTGTGCCAAGCATTTAACAGGACTTTAGGGTCTTACTGTTTGTTATCGGAACAGTCTGAAAGTGTTCTGTGCTTCCAAACAGGAGCAATAAGGGAAACTTGAGTTTCAGCACCCACTGAAGCACCAGAACTGAAGGGATGCATCTGTGTTCTTCAAAGGCAAAGTCCTCACTAGAGGAGTAAGAACTAAGAAAACTCTCACTAGAACTAAGAAATCTCTCCCCATTCTTAGTGCCAATGACTTTGCTGTCATGAATATGATTTTTTTTTTTTTAACAACAAAAGTAGCCACTGGGATTGAAAATTCCCTTTGTCTTTTCCTTCTCTTGAAAGATATATGCTCTTGTTGAGTCTTCAGAAATTCCCCTATTGAGTCTTTAGAAAAGACATAGGTAGATGTGCAGAACATGCAAGTCATTCCTCCTGCTACTAGCTACATGGCCAACTTGCCAGGGGCACACCTGGCTCTGGGCATGCTATGGTGAATACCTCTGCCACGGTGAGCCCCTCTCCTCACAGGTACACAAAGTTGCAGTGCAGGTAGAGCAAGTTTGGTGCTGCATCGGCCCTTGTATCACATGTGAATACCCCTTAGCACAGATGCTCATCTCCTCTGGGGGAAACTCCTCTCACTGCCTGCCTCATGTTGTCCTTCTCTGTACTGCTGTGTCTGTTTCTGTGCTGTTACTACTGGGAATCGAAGTAGTAAATTAGTAGAAATTGAAGCACTTAGTTTCTTGTCACTGCAGAGGCACAGAGACGCTTTGCAGAAGTTGCTGCTGACCAATTGGTGGGCAATTGCGGAAACAAACATCTCAGGTGCATCTGCAGTGTTCAGGCAGGACAACCACAACAATCTCTTTAGCAGCATGAGCACTTGGTGCTTTTTTGCTGCTCAAATTTTATTTGAATCCCTACCAATGACAACATGAGCACTTGGGAAATGTTCACTCACAGAAAAAACAGGCCAAACTTTGATTTTATAAGCCTGCGTTGTTAAAAAAAGAAACTGTCTGGTTCCTTATAAAGAAAAAAATCAATCCTTTGTAGAGGCTGGGTTGGTAAATAAATCAGGAGAGAAGCTGCTGTGAATTAGAAAAGTTCCACCAGTTTCACAAGCAGAGAGATAAGGGCCAGTCATGCATCAGTCAGGCACACTGCTAAGCTGTAGGTGTTTGTACTCCGCAAAGGTAATGGCAATTGTACCCTTTCACAGGAGGGCAAAGAACCCCACATTTTCCCTGGGGTGCAAGGGTGCCCGTGGAAAGCTGGTTACCATCACTGTCCCTGGCAGTGCACACTGTACCTCTCCTCACACTAACATATGTGTATACCTTCTGTACCCTTAAGCCATCCTAACCTAAACTGGGGGCTAAACTAGTCAGACGTTACCAATATTGTGCAAGCTCTCTGGCCAAAGAGCAGTAGACTCAATATTCTCCTTTGCAAGTGCTGAGTTAGTAGCCTGGTTTTACATAGGCTGCTGTTACACCTGGCAACTCATGATAATAGAGGCTTGAGGTATTAGCAACAGCACATAAAACATAAACAGCTTTTATCAAACCATTCCTATGAGAGAAAAAACTACAACCCAGCACTGCATATGTCAAAGGCTGCATTATTAGAGTGGTATTTAGTCTGCAGCTAAAAGGCCACACAAGCCTTTGCTTCTAACTGCTAACTCAGGTCTCCTCAAGGGACTTGACTGGGATTTAAAGGGTAAGTATTGTGGAAAAGTCTGCAGAGGAGAGTGCAGTCTCCTTTATGCTGTCTTTTCAAGGCATTTTTCTTTCCATTTGTATAGAGACAATTGCTCCAGCTAACCTGCCTGTCCTGTACCCTAGGCAACCTGACAAATTAAAACTAACGGCCTAATCCATCAAACAAATGGTTTGCCCTGGCACCATCAGAAGTAAATAAATAGCTATCCCCCTCCCTGAAAAATGTAACGTTCAGCATCAAAGAAAGCTTCTTCCCTGCCTCATCTTTCCTTCTTCACATGTCTAAAGGTAAGCCCTTACAGCATGACCACAAGAAGACCAAGATCTAAGGACTATCTATTAGCACAAGTGTTTTCTCTCTAATCCATCTGTGAACTCAGGGATTCAGGGGATACTTGGGAGTGACACAACAAGCCATATCTCAACCCCTCTGGTGGGACTCCAAGATAAAAACCAAACCTTGAGCCTGATGGCATGACAGCCAGGGGCAGGTCTCGCAAAGCGCTCAGCATGCTCTCTTCCTTCCCTGCTGCCTTCAGCAGCCTGCAGACACAATCTTTGCCAGTGCTCCTCACAGCATCTAGCTTTGCTTTGAAACTCAGAATGTATTTGAGCCTTTGAGTTCCTGTCTGGGGATGCGTGCTTGGAGCCTGCTAATGAAGCTTGAAGAACAGAATTGAAGCACTTTCTCCATGCTGGCTGGTACAGGTGGAAGGAAACTGCCTGGCACCAGTCGCCATCCTTGCATGCATGCTAGAAGACAGTGGGGCTGTACCCTTGTCCTGATCTGAAGAGGTGGGGAAAGGATGGCTGCCTCATTCATCTGCCCTCCACCTTAGACTCCAGCAACATCTAATCTATGCAGCAGCAGCACTGAATTAGGCAGCAGGCACAATGATGGGTATTGCTAGCTGGCCAGGATTTAATTGAACACAGATGGAACAGGCAGCCTGAGCCTGATGCAAAGTGCTTCCAGTCTTTGCTTCTCCTTGGGGTCCACAAGCCGCAAAAACAACAGTGCTTCCCAGTTTGGTCATAAAACTTCCTTAATGCTATTTGCTGTTTGTTTTTTGAAGTGAAGCTTTCATTATCTAGAAGAGACATTCAGAGACACTCACAGCTACTTATCACTAATAAAAACAAGCATTAGGCCTGGACAAGCTAGGTACATCATTGCACTTGTTCAATAGCTGCTCCTTCCTTGCCCCTAGTACCACCCAGGAATGACCACTCAAAAGCCTTCTCTCTGGAAGTACCACTATTTGCACAGAAGTTGACAGTTCTTGGGGGAGCAAAACAACACAGAAACGTCAAAATTAGGTTCTCCTTGGTGGATCCTTGGTGAACCATGCCCAGAAAGTACCCCAGATGTACCACATCACAGTGTGGTTGTTCATCCATCACTCCACAGTTTGTACTCCATTACTGGAGGTTTATTTCAGAAGCAGCAGAGGCCAGGAGAGTGCCGTAATGAATACCTGGCTCCTGGAGTCACACACAGTGTACAGCAGGTTTTCAGCCAGTTTGCCCAAGGGAACACAATGCAGCATTGCCCTTCTTGCCAATCCCATGATGAGCTGGAAGGGCAGGAGGCAGGAAACACATCTGGATAAAGACTTTATTAAGCCTGAGGCTCCCTGTCCTGGGAAGGACAAGACTTAGTTTTCAGGCTGTGCTGAACAGATTGAGAAAGCTTAGCACTTTCCAGGACTGCACCTAAGCATTGTGTTTATGTATGACTATGTTTTCATGGCACCTGGACTATATGCTAAATGGATCTGTCCAGGGCTTCCTCCTGCAGACCATAACCAGACACAAGAATATCATTTCTTGTAAGGGAAAATTAGAAAGGTGCCAAAGCAGCCATAGAAATGGTTTAATGGCTTGGAAATCTATTTTTCTGCAAGAAACCTAGCTCATAACATTTGAGTTTTTATCAGAGAAGGCTGAAAGATGACTCTCTTGTAGCATGTGAACTATTTCCATGGGAGGAAATACCAGCTACTAAAAGCCTCTTTAACAGCAGAAAAATGCATAACAAGAGCCAGTGGCTGGAAGCTAAAGCCAGACAAATTAAAATGGTAAATAAGGCATATATTTTTAAGATTGGGGGTAATTAACCACTGGAACAAATCCTCAAGGGAAGCTGTGGATTCTTATCTCTGAAGAATTTCAAATCATGGCTAGATGCCTTTCTAGAAGATGTACTTTAGCCAAAGAAGCTATTAGGTTCAATACATGGGTAATTGTATGAAATGTAATGGCCTGTAATATACAGGAACAACAGATGATCTAATGTTTCTTTCTGGCCTTAAACCTGAGAAGCTATTCATCTAGATGGGAGCCCTGTGCCTATAGCTGAGAATTTGATCCAGGGCCCCCACTGCAACATTTATAAAACATATGAAAAATGAATGTATAAACACAACAAAAAGAATAGAATCAAACGATGAATGGGGAGCTAAGGACAAAGAAACAAGCCCATATAATACTTTATTTCTTCTTTTTTATATTGAATTATGAATTATGCTGGAATGCAATGAGCACCTACAGAAACCAGGACTGTGAAGCACTAATTTACACTGGAGAAATTCAATGAAAAGGGAAGATACAAGACTATGTTTGAACACTGTCAGTTTTCTGTGATAAAATTGCGTTAGTAATTAATAACCTCCCAGAAAGGAGGGAGAGAGAGATCATCTGCTACCATGTGTCTATTAGCAGATAAATCCAAAGTGAAAGATATCCCCTCTGGGACCACTTGATGGATTATATTAAATTTAATGGTAATGGAAGGAATACTGTAATTGGAAGATGCTGCGGGGAAAAGATATGGTGGGAGCAAGAGAAGGAGGTGCATTGCCGGTGCAGAAGACCCTATGGTACAGAAATGGGTCAATTCCTGCCAAAGCGCACCAAAAGAGCAGAAGATGTTCCATTCCTCATAGGCAAGGACCAGGAAGCGCACGGGATTATTTTGGCTAATATGGAAGCTGATCTATATTATCCCCAAGGGAGGTATGTTTGGCGACTGCAGTATGGAAAATAAATATTAGAAATGCTAGCATTTTTTTAATCTGTGAGTACACTTCAGAGGAATAAAATGACATGTTCAATTAGGTTCCTCGAAGCAGAGGAGAGAAACTGATTAATCAGGCATGGAAGCTCCTAAGTAACCAAAACAACTGTGTGGGCTTTCTCCTCTTGACTCATGTTACAGGAGGAGGGTGTATCTATTTGAAAATGGAATATATTTCCACATGCTCTGTAAAGGAGTGTCCAAACATATCTAGATAGAAAATGGTCCCTGTTACCCAGGTCTCTCCAGAGCCTCTCATATGTTTTGTGAAGCTCTGGAATATGTATAGAAATTTTAGGGTATTTTCTTTGAAGAAAAAGTGTTTTTTTAAAGAATATATGGACTCAGTGCTAACATCCCAAAGAGGCAATATGAACTTCACAAGTAAACTTGTATTGAGCAGAAAGATAACTACACCAAATGGCAACCTAGATTAAAATAAACCAGCAACACATTTATGATGTCTGAAGCCCAAAGGCTTCTTGGAAATATAGCCGCGTCTGCCAGAAACGCATGATGTGGAGAACCAAATCCCTGCAAATTGCCAGCAGAACAGCAAGAGTTACCATCCTCAGCCAGTGAAATATCGAATTATTATTACATCTGAGCTGGCTCTTTCCCAGAGCATTGGATACCGTCTCTACCAGCCTCGGAAAGCTGCCTTCTGCAGATGGGCTTTTTCAGAGGTGTTGTACACCTCACTGCTCAGGCGAAGAGACAAACAAAAGCCAACGCGTGTGACACAGAACTGAACTGTGCAAATAATATCACGCAAGAGGATGCACCCTCATCATAAAGCTACAGGATGTCTGCAGAGAAATTCAGTTTTCCAGTTTGCTCACTTTGTCTGAAGGATGGGGAAGGGACCCCCCACTAGTCTCAGACCCCTCATGCTTTGAGAGGGATTTGGGGGTCACTTTTTATGTTATTTTTGGTGAAAGATGACTGAATTTGATCTTGACAGCACGTAGGGTGGTGACCAAGGTAGGGCTGTACTCTTTGGTCGCCAGCACAGCAGAGCAGAAAGCCACTGACACAATTGCTATGTTTGGGGTTTTTCTCCTCTCTGCTATGCACCCCAGTGTTCCTGCACTCGTGTGCCCCCTTCTCACTTCTGGGACTTGTAGGTGCATGGCTTCCTGGTGGAAACACGTCTGTGGATGTTGTCAGTGTCATGAGCAACTCCAGCAACAATGCTGATCTGTGTCATGTTGCCTTTCCTCCAGAGCATCAGCCACTCCAACATGGGGAATGCTAGTTTATTTTTACTGAATATTTTGTTCATGTGGACTCGGAGCTGCTTCCCACAGGAGAATGTCTTGGAGTAGGAAATGTTCCAAATAACATATGAGCTGCTACATGCATCCACCATAGAGAAGTGAGCTATAGATGAAGCACAAAGCTTGGCACTGAAACATCATATTGCTTTATCCTGCCTCTGCCAGTGACTTGCTCCAAGAATGGGAATGAGTTTCCTACCTAATGCCTCTCTCCCTCTGGCAGTTATCGTAAAGATGAATTATTTAATGTGTGTACAGAGCTTTCATGTTGTATGCAACATTTCCTGCATACATAAGTGCTAAAGATTATGGGGTGGTTCTGTCATTGCTAGAACACTAAACATGCATTTCTGGGCTTAATTAGGTGTGTAAAAAATGCTGTACAGAGCCACACTGGAAAATGTGAGTCCTGATGTAGAAATAATTGCGAGGCCATGGCAAAATGGATCGCAGCAAGGGAAAGGCCATCTGGATTTAACCTTGGCCAAAGCCTGCTAAAGTGCCTCTAATGACCCCTAAGCTCTTAAGGCATCCAGAGAGGATTCCCATTTCAGTTCTTTTCTGATCTGCCTGGTGTGAATTTGAACAGAACTATATGATTGTTTCATTAAAAAAAAGAATAAAACAAAAACCTGTGCAGAAGTCATGTAAGACTTGTTATAAGCTCAGATGTTGGGCATGGCCTTATCAGAAGTTTTGCAGGGGCTTCTGTGTACTCTGGGAGGCAAGGTAGTGGGCTGTGAGTCACCTGGGCATCAAGCCACTCCAAAGCACTTCCCATGGCTTTCCTGCCCTCTCCACTGGTCTGCTTTAGGTGTAGTATGTTGCATCCAAATACCTGCTAGCCAGTAGCCTTTAGCTGGCCTGGAGAAATGCTCCACTTGCAGAGCCAGCATACTGACACTGGTGAAACCGTTTTCTGCAAGTCATAGAACAGTTTGGGTTGGAAAAGGCCTTGAAGATCCTCTAGTCCAACCCCCCTGCCATAGGAAAGGGCATAACAGCAAGGCACAGCAAGCTGAGATTTGCATTTTTGCAATTTACTCCTGTTTCGGGGCTGGCTAATCTCCACCAGTGTAAATAGCACCTCTGCCTGTATGCACTTGGGGACAAGCATGACAAAGCCCCATCAGTGGCTGTCACCACTGGACATAATGGATATAATATGGCAAAATCCCCAAACCAAACAAGACCTTAATTTCTCATTGAGTTTTGAGTTTCCTGAAATCTAAGCTTGAAAGAGGTTTCATCTCTTGCTCAATGGGTAAAATCCTCCTGCAAGAAAAGGCAAATAAAGGTTCACAGTGCACAGGCTTTCTGCAAATAAATGCCTGAGTACCTCACCAATGGGATCAGCATGATATAACTGGAACAGCATCTCAGCCTGATCTGTATTGCAGGACCTTGGGAAAAGTAAGTTCAGCTTCTGACGATCTTGTGCCATCACGGGAATGTTTTCAGAGGACATTCTTCATCTGTTAATAGTTTTGCACATTATTAAACTGGACCTAATTATGCTTGGTTTGCTAGGAGCAGCAAATCATATTCACAATTGTGATTTCATTAAAAAAATTATTCTATATAAAGGTTTCATTAAGATGTTAATTTCTACTGGAATTATATGCACATAAATAATAAACAAGAATACATGCCCATTATTAGGAAATAATTTCCACATGTACCAAGCTGTTTACTTTAATTTGTTTTAGTTTTGAAGTGGCAGGTAGTGTGCCAGGCCACACTGAAAGAGTAGGTGATGCTCTTTTATAATTGAGAAAAACAATGGCTCATATAAAAAAATCTAATGACAGGAAACATTGTGCAGGTTTGAATCACTGAAGAAGCCAGCACAAAAAGGCACAGACTGTAAGACAAATGCATGAGGACAGCAGACACTTTTCTGTCTGTGGTTATTGTATTTTAACCAAACAGGGGTAAACGCTGACCTTCCAAAGAGGCCTGGATGGAGTGAGCAGGTCCCCTGCCAGAATCCCTCTGAATTTGCTGGACTTTCTTTTTGAAGAATCCACTGTGAGATGGAAAGTGAGCTCCCTGGCCTGTGGGCAGCTGCCAGCCCCCAGATAGCAAGGGCAGCAAGGACACAACCATGGCCAAAATCCTGACAGGCAAAGGTCCCTCCTCTGCTGAGTTGTCATTATCTGGATATGACACCAGTTTGCTCTGTCACATCACAGGAAAGCATCTGTACTTGTGCCTGTTGGTCTCATGGTGCAATGACAAGATGGGGTTTATTTCTGGCCTCTAGAAAGAGGATTTCTTGCTCTTGCAGAGCTTATCTGACATAAAGATCAAATGTGCCTTATGTAAGGTTTGCTGACATGCCCTGTCAAGGCACAGAAAGAAGAATGAAAAGGAAAATACAAAAGGTTTGGCAGCATCAACAAATTCTCTCCTCTGTGCCTTCCCTCTAGCACCACAGGATGACTCCATGTGCAGGAACAGAGAGCTTTTGCACTGGAGAAAAGTGGAATTGAACAAGAGGGATCTAAATGCAGTGTGAATCAGAAAGCACACTCCAAATGATAAGAGTTCTCCACTTCAAGAGGAGTCACAATAGAAGCCTGGAAGCCTGAGCAATAGGAGCTATGAAATAGAAAAAGGAAATTAAATTTTTAAGACCCTGTATGTTTAGATGGTGTTATCTTCAAGACAACAAACTGTAAGGGGACAGGAAATTCCAGATTTAATCCAACACTCTCCATATTTCCTGATTTTCTCTTGTTAAGCATAAAAAGCACAGCCAGGATCAGGTTAACATTCTATTTCCTGCCATGTGACTCTGTTGGCATCGTTTTTGTTGCTATGTATATGTGAACCGATCCACTCTGAAATTAAAAAGAAATACATTAATTGCCTTGACATGCAGAGAGAGGTAAGCCAAGAATTTCAGAGCTGCAGTTCACATGAAATGCAACAAGCCCAACTGCTGGTGCCACAGGGTTTTTTGTAAATCCAAGGTGAATGTCTCACGGATTGGAGTTCATGTCTCATGGCAGGTTCTGTCATTATTAGATGACACGTATTGATTAGTGTGAGCTATCTGACAAGTGTTTATCCTACCAGAATTTAAATCATGTAGCTCTTTGGTGCTGCTCTGACACAGCTGTCGTCTTCTAGAGTGTGTTAATTCCTGTGAGCTGACAGGCAGGAGGAAAACTTTGTGAATGCACCCTGCAGTCCTTTGCACCCACCAGGTCACCAGGACTGCTGGCTACCTGAAGTTCTTAGCATGCCCTACTGCATGGCATCTGAGGCACACGGTGATGATTTGAGCAATAGGATGTTTCTAGTCCTGTGAGCAATTCCTGTGCAGTGTTCATCTAAGGAAGCACTCCCAGTGAGGCAGTGGGGTGGTGAAATGAGGCCTGGCCAGATCCCCTCCACCCAGGGGACTAGGGCATTAGTCTCCTGTGGTTGCCCATGTCCGAAGCCCTAGGAGCACACCTACCTATCAGAGATGGAAAGCCAAAACAGAAGGCATACCTAGCACAAGCACTGAAAACTGAGCTCATCACACATAGGTGATAGCTGTCCTGAGCCTTTACTAGCCAGGTGTGCATGTATCGTGTCTCACTGCAACCCCAAGAAAGGTACTGTTTTGTTAGCATAGACACTGCCAGTGATATTCCTGGACTGACAACAGGAACTCCTGGAGTGAGGAGGTAACACTCATGACCCCAAAAAGCGGTACAAGGAAACCCGTTCCTTCCCCAGGGTCATCATCAGCTTGGAGAGAGAATGCCTGGTCTGCAGCCATGGTCCGTTAATCTCAGCCCTAAGAGCAGCATGTGCGGGACAAGAGGGTGTGGGTTAGTGGCAATGAAGCTTATTCCCCAGACAAAGGAGATTTAAAAGCCATCTGTGTGGATTACAGCCCCCCTGGATGGCCAGATGCCAGTTGCACGGGCTTGGCACAGGCACCGAAGCATCCAGCTACAGGCTGCTGCCAGTCTTACCATACTCCTCTCTCTGCAACTGGAGTCCTCCCAGCTACTGAGGCTCAGCACACCCTTCCAGTAGCTTCCTTATTATCAGGAAATAGTTTGGACTCAAACCTTATTAATAACAAGTGAGCTCTGGAGGCTCAGTGGCCATAAGCTTTCTGCAAGTGCTTCCACTTGTATTAATGGCGATAGATACAAGCCCTTTCTTTTGGTTTTCCAGCAAGGTCCATTAATGGCTCAAGAACAAACAGCAGCCAGGAGGTGTTGCAGACCCCACCGAGTAGCAGATGCTGCCTGGCTCCCACTAGCTGTGCCCTGTGCCTTCCACCAACATCTGTGCTCTGCCAGCATCCAGCGGTGCACAGGTCCCAAAGCACAGCCCAGGAGCTCAGCCACAGTTTTCAAAGCAAAGAGGCACACTTTGATTATTACTTTGAGATTATTGTTACACAGCAGTTTTAGTCATCATGACCTGACTTTTCACTGATACCTATGACCTAAACTTCTGAGCTAATTTGGTGTTTTCAAAAATACCCTTTGACAATCCTGGTATCCTCAGAACTGAGGCTGAGAGGTGTCAGGACATTGTACTTTTCCCTATGCCAATTTTGATTTTAAAAGCTGCCTCCTTTTACTCAGAGTTAATACTTTTTGAAAGGAACAAGGGAGGGAGTGACAGAGGAGTGCAGGAAGGGAGGAAGGGGAAAGGGGGAAAGAAAGTAAAAGGAAGGAGGATGGGAAAGTTTAGAGGGGGAAAAAGGGAGGGAAAGAGACAAAAAAGGAAGGGAAAAAAGAACAAGATGGAAGGAGGAAAGGAGAGAAGGGGGAATTTTACACTGTGTTCTGATCCTTCCATATTCTTCCTATTTAATGTGTTTTCATTCACACTGGAAAAGTCTAGCAATACTGTTCACATCTCAAGCAACACTGTGAATCAGTCTGCCAGAGACAGATAGATACAGTTATTTCTCAGCTAAGGTCTGACGTGCCACTTCCTGATGAACCGATCTTACCAAACACATGTCAAAATTTTAAGACATAACTGAAGGATTATTTAAGTCCTTTCCAGGATTTTCAAGGAAGTTTTGTTATGAGGGTTAAAAGTTAGGAATAAAGCCCACCAAAGCTGGTGGCCTGGTGCTGCTGTAAGTGATGCCTGAATACAGCCCTGCCATGACATACTTTATGAAAACCATCAGCAAGTAAACTATGAAAATGAGACTAAATTTTCACTTTTTACATTTTAACTTTTGAAACTTTCTGAGGTCTCTGGGCTTTCTTTTGCCACTCTGTACCCTCTCCATTTAAAAATACTTGAACAGAAAGAGAAGGAAAAACAAAGGAAGACTGGAGGGACCACAGTAAATGGACCATTATTCATTTTATTTGTCTTGAAGGGAGAAAGATAAAGCAACGGAGTTACAACTTTGCAGAAAAAGTTGAATTCTTCATTATGTAAAATGATGAAGCGTAAGCTACTCTTTCGAATTGAATATAATATGAAGAATCTACCCAGTGTGGACCAGCACTAGCCCCAGGCAGAAGAGAGCTTCCCCAGGTGCATATATCGTGTGATTTTGTATGAGTCAGGAGGCAAAGGAGTAAGAGAGGTCTCCAGCAACGACAGAGGCAATGACTAGGCACCCAAAAGCACTTTATGTGCAATTTAGTGGACTGTCCTCTTTATAAACTAAGTTCCTGTTGCGCTCAATTGTTCAGTGACTCAAGACCCCATTCTAGATCCATTTCCTTAGTTAAAGGAAAGGCAGACCTATGTGTCCCAGAAAAGCACCTTCTTCCAGTCTCTTCTTGCCAGTGACTTCCAGGCTCCACTCTTATGGTTTCTCAGTCCAGTTTCTGCTTTCTTATCCATCTAGCCCTACTTTTTCCCTGCAGCTTTGCTCTTCATCACTTTCGCCTCACAGCCCTCCTATTCCAGCATTCAGACCCAGGTTGATTCCCCAGTTTCAATGTCTTCATCCTGCCTTTCCTCTCTCCATATTCATGTTCAGCATGCTTGGCTTCCTGCTTGATCTCTCTGCCTCGTGTCTCAGGGTGTTACAATAACAGCCTCCTTCCCCATATCCCTGACAATTCCTGTCTGGCTTCCTATCCAGCCCATTCTTCCCCTCAGTGAAGATCCTGCTCACAGGCATCTCTCTTTTCACAGTATCTGCTCCTTCTCCTCACTCCCATCTCGTTTCTAAGCACAGCCCCTTTGTTCCAAAGTACTGCTTGGTTTCTTATTTCTTCTTAGCCGTCTTTCCATGACCACTTCTTTAGCACTTCCAGTCTTTGCTCCCTTCCTAGTTTCCCTCCTCCCAGGCTACTCTCATCAGCCCCTCTCAAAATACTCACCCAGCCTGTCTTAAACTTGTTCTTTCTACTTCTCCTCCATCATCTCCAAATCACAGTGTCATTTCTTTCCTGTTCAGCCTTAGTCTTACCAAACTAAGGAAGAGCTGCTGATGGGAAAGTAGGCTGGGAACAGGAAAACTGGGATGTAGCAAAAACTAGGAATGCGAGAGAAATGGTCCAGATGGGATTAGCAGCCTATTTTTCCACTGAGTGTGTCCCCAGAAAAAAAAAAAAATGAAACGTTTGATTGCACTTCTCATACCCGGAAAGATTGTAGCCTGAGGATCACATATTCATCATGGAAAATTTCTGCCTTAAAGACTAAAATTTGGCAGGTATAAGTGGCAGAAAATTGGATCATTGCAAATATCAAGGGAACTTAACAATTTGCCATTATTCTAGGTGTTATACAACATCTTGTTATCCTGAAATAGTAACTGCTTCATCTGCACGACAACTTGATACTATTATTTAATTCTTATGTTGTGATAACGTGATATCTCAATAAGGATCAGGACATAGTGTTATAAGACTTTGTAGGCACATACACTACAAAACCATCTCTTTGGGAATGCGCTTACAGTTCAAAATTAAGATATAACTGGCTCAGGTCTTCCCATTTTGCCCAGTAACTTTCTGATTATAAGAGCATGAGGATAGAGTGCAAGAGACATGTAGGTTAAGTAGTTTTAAATAACCAATTATCCATATGCAGCTATGTTGGATTTGGTGTTTAATTGCTTCAGACATGCAAGCTTTTTCTCCAGTTATCTTTTCACAGCCCACAAACACAATTTCTTGTTAAAGCAGCATTATCCTGAAAACTCACCAAAATGGGTTTTCCAGCCAAAGCACTCTGACCCAGTTCTAAGTCAAAAGTTTTTCCTTACAGCTAAGTAAAAAAACTTAGTAAATCAGAATTAAGCAATATTGGCCTAATATAATGAGATTTCATGATGAAGTAGAAGCTGAATGCTCAGCTCCTGAAAAAACAAGCTCTACACTTTATACAACTGGAAACCACAGAGCTCTATTTCCTAAACCCATACAAAATGCTGTACATTTGACTTAACTTTTAGCTGTAGCTTTCTGATTCCTAAAACCATAAATCAAATTATTTTCTTTTTTTTCTCTCTCTAACAGCTCCACAATGTTGAAATTTTGCCACCAATCATGGAGCACTGAACAGCTTTTCAACTAGCATTTCTTTATTTTATTTTATAGAGCTTCAGGTTAAAAAATTGCCTACATTTCTATGGCAATATCTCTCCTGTATACATAGCAGCAAAGAAATAAAAACCATGAGTACTTATTATTTGTTAAGTGTTTGACTAAATGAAGTTATAAAAAATTAATGAAAATCTCTGCAATTCACCATAAAAATTTTATTTCCAAAAAGAGCTAGTGAAGATGTCAAAGCAAAAAAAAATCATTTCTATGGTACATACTATTAGACCATACATAAACGAAACTGCACATACATCAAGACTTAAATAACTATATAAATGCATCCTAAATTTCCTGAGACAGATGGTGGATCATATATAGACAAGATATGCATTTCAAAAATATTTTTCTTTTAAGAAGAATAA
Organism: Agapornis roseicollis; assembly: GCA_002631895.1. Lineage (NCBI taxonomy): Eukaryota > Metazoa > Chordata > Aves > Psittaciformes > Psittacidae > Agapornis > Agapornis roseicollis. The sequence continues at coordinate 91,455 of NDXB01013540.1, forward strand.
GAAAGGGAAAATGAAAGAATAGTGGGAAAATGCTTAAAATACTGTTAAATTAAAATAAACTTCACAAGATTATGCTGCATTATTAGACAATGCAAAGCAAAAGAAAGCAAGGGATGTTCCTATTAGGGTGGTGAGATGCTGGAATGGGTTGCCCAGGGAGGTTGTGAGTGCTCCATCCCTGGCAGTGTTCAAGGCCAGGCTGGATGAAGCCTTGGGTGACATGGCTTAGTGTGCGGTGTCCCTGCTTATGGCAGGGGGGTTGGAACTAGATGATCTTAAGGTCCCTTCCAACCCTAACTATTCTATGATTCTATGATTCTATGACACAGTCATTTTGGGCCTGATTCAGGACAGTGATTAAACACATGTATAAAGACATATTCGTTCAGGAATGAATGTTAAGTACAGGCTTAAATTTAAGCATGATGAGATTTTCATCTTTGCTCTGGACACTATATTCCAGAATCAGCAGCTGGAGTAGTGGGAGGAGTACTAAAAGTCCTCTGTACAGCAAGGGCAGGTGAAAAGGTCTCCTGCCAGATGAATCAAGCTTGGTGGCCCTCCAAGGTGTGGTGTATGTCATCTGAATGAGGGCAAATCTACAAGCTGCCAGGTCACTGGGATTCCTGTATGGATCCCACTTCATAGAGAAGACTAGGAAGGCTGCCTAATCTGCATTGTCCAAAAAGCTCTTGCAGGCTCCAAAGATCAGGAAGATATTTTAATGTGACCTTTATGTCCCTTCTTGTAGTTCTTCTGTGATTCTCCCCTTAGAAATGCATCAGATTCTCACTTAAATACCACTGGCTTAAATAGGAGCTGGGCACATGCCTAAGGTCTGTGAATAAGAATACTTCTGTACCTTGGGGTGATCAGTAAAGATAATGTTTTCACTGCAGTCAGCAAGCAGAAGGAAATAGTAAGTATAGACTTAAAACTGTCAAAAAAGAGAAAATCTTGCTGTGTTTCTGCATTAACTCACTACCAGAAAGTAACAATGAAAGAACTCCTTACATTTCTCAGGCACTGCAGATAAAAGGAATTACATCAAGTAAAGTTATATATCCTAGATGACGAATACTTCTTGCCAGGAGTGTTCAAGCAGCTTGTAGTATGTTCTTTCTCTCTTTAAAAATCCTTAGCTAAAACACTTCTTGATATCCTTTGCCTGTCATGACTGTTCACATTATTACCAAACTAATAAGTATATTGTTCAGATTACGGAATCAAAAGTCAGGCAAGGTTGCCATGGGTTGTACTAAGGTAATGATTTTGCTATTCCTATGTGGTTTATACTGTATCTACTACAAAAAGCAATTCATTCAAGTTTATATTTAGGGTGAGAGAGTGATAATAGAGTGGTTGTGTGATGGCTGCTTGGACAGAGTAATCTTAACTTCAGGAATTTCCTCACTTCCTGGAGAGTCTGTTGAGACTTCAACAACAGAACAGCTTGTTTATTCTATCTGTTGAGTAGCAAGGCACTCTTCTGTATTTTATGCTACAGTTTTTTGCATCAAATTTTCTAGTGAATGCTTTTCCTGTTTTGAAGGTTGCTTTAAGAGGTTATAAGAAAACAAAACAAAACAAAAAAAAAACCAAAACAAACAAAAAGCAGAAGATAATCCTATTTTACAAAATACAAGTGAATAAAGAACAAAACCTCCTTGATCTACCCTAAAACCCCCCACACTCACCATTATGGACTAGTTTAGCTGTTTCTGAATTTCATTTGGTGAACCACTCTGCTTATGTATCTATTACTTTTCACTGGATTTGCCAGCAGACCAGGGAAATTTAAACCTCTTAAAATATCAACCCAAGTAAGACTGGATATTCTTTGCAAACGTTATTAACATGCAAACTAGTTGCATATTAGTACATCGTTGCATCATTATGGAAAAGAATATCCTAGTTTCCTCTTTCTCTCCTTCAGTTATGTTTCACATTAATTACAGCACAAAATCAAGAGTTCAGAATTCAATTGCAGAGCTGATGGCAGGGCTTCATATTTACCATACTTTCAGTGGAAACATTTTCCTGAGTAATAACAACTGGGTTTGGCCTGTTTTTAAACATTCCAGGCCTAATCCCAGACTCACCACATTACACTGTCTTCAATTGCATGGGCTAAAACACTTCCCTTGAACACATAAGATGGTTTTGCAAACTGCAGAATTTTTACTGTCTGCTTTTTCCTTCTCTATGCATTTTCTTCTTAATGTTGCAAGACTTTTAAGTTTGTCCACCTAATGATATAAAATGACACAGCTAATGATACTGTTCCCAAAAATATAATTTCCTTTTTTAAAACAGATATTTTTACAGAATTAAGTGCACGTCATTTCTGAATACGATGGTTTATTTGCAAAGCGTAAATGATCTTTTCACTAAACAGCAAACAAAATGATGTTATCTCTGAAAAATATGCTAATGCTTTTTTAAGGATGTGCAGATGGTGCAGTCAGAACATCTGCAGAACAGAGGATCTGAAGAGAACAGGAATTCTTTGAAAGGATGAGTTACTACCTCCAATCTTTTTTTTTTTTCTTTTTATTTGCTATTCTTTTGCCATGTTTTTCACCGAGAATCATTCTCTACCCTGGAGAGCTCAATATCTGGCCTCTTTTCAGAATTTCTACTACACTCAGGAGAAAACCTTGATAATAAAATCTATTAAACATCTTAATCAGTCCACAGTCCATTTTTCAACATGTCATCAGCTTAGGCTTTTCGTTTGAATCAAACAATGTTTATTTACACAAAGAGAAAGCACCTTTATAAACAAAACAGTCATGTAACAGAGGAGTGTTAGAGAAGGTCAGCAAGGATGGTTAGAGATACTGTACAGTATCAGGATGAAGAATAACTAAGTAATCTTGCCCTTTTCAGTCCAGAAAGAAAATAACCAGGGAATATGTTAGAGGTCTAAAAGACAGTGCTTTTCAGGTAGAGGTCAGTGTGGATTGACAGCTCGCTGTCTTTTCCAGAAGTAGGGTGTGACAAATGAAGCTAGCAGGAAGTGGCTTCAAGCTGAACAAAAGATGCGGTTGAGCTATGGATCTCCCTGCTATAGGATGTTTTTTGTGACAAAAGCTTACACAGATAAAAGGGGATGCTGAGCAAAGCTATTCCAAAGAAATCTATTCAAGATTGGTAACTGCTTAAAAATTGCACCTGGTTTAGAAAACCTGAAAATGTCTGGAATCTGAAGGAATGGGTGTGGAAAACATCCTCAGCCTTCTCTTGGTTTTGTTCTCTTCCTTAGACACCCTTTTTTTTTCCCAGGGTTTTGAGTACAGAGGTAGATGGATCCTTGGTTTGACCTTGTGGGGCTACTCTTCTGTTCACATTTTTTGGTCCCCTTAATGGCAGAAATTGTTATGTGTGCAAATGTGAAGGTAAAAATGTAATGAAAATTTTGAAGCAATTATCTTCCCCTACAACAATCTTCTCTACCATTACACAGCCTTTCATATGTCAAGAAGAAACTGGATTACAGTGATTACTGTGCTGTGCTTGAAGATCATTGAAGAGTACTTTACAAAAAATGGTCTCTGCCCAGCCTCTACGCCTAGTTTCATCTCGTCTAGGTTAACACCTTCACAAAATCAAGACATATTAAATATATCATTTTCAACATCGTCACAAAAATCTGGCCTTGTTTCTCTAGTTCAGAGGTGCTCGTACCATTACACTACCTGGGGAATGGCGTCCACCTTAAAATACAAATATTTTTACCCAATTCACTTATGGACCAATAATTCAACACAGCGAATGAACTGTAAAAAGTTTTTTTTAAAACCAGTATTTCAAACATATTTTAATCTTTATAACGTATTTCTTCTACGTAATCAATATTTTTTTTTCTAATGTTCATTATGCAAGTGGCTCTGCCACTTTTTGTATTACGGCTTTTGCAGATGGTAAGAACACTGCTCTGGTAGGTAGAGACTCCGATTCCTTGAAAGGCAACTCTGGACCTTAAGGGAAGGGGCTATCTATTCCAGGTCATGCAGTTGGTCAGATCTTTCATTGGTCAGCTTCTCTTGGTCGTCTTGCCCAGATTTTGATTTCCAAAGAGATTTTACAACACCCCTGAAGTGGAAAAAAGAATTAAATGAAAACATACCTTTAAGTAGGCTTACATAAATTGCTCTGAATCATTTCCTTCCCATCCACAGTCACTGTAACTGTTTTGCAAAGTACTTTTCTCCAATCTCCAGAAGCTTGCTCCTGTTTTCTCTACTGGCAACACAAATATTAAACTACTGAGAAACTTAAAACAGTTCACCTAGATCATGCTTGTCAGCAGTAATACCATATTTTGACCAAATAAAAGATAAATCACATTGTATGCTGTCCACCTACCAGTGAAGAATCATAAAGATCATGGCAGAGAACACACCAACAACCACAATGACTCCAATTACACAGGAAAAGATCAGAATGGCATGTGTCTCTTTCCTTGAGTGCTCTGTTTGTATTCTCTTCGGTTCTTCTGCTTGTATTTCTGAAGAAAAGAAATACCTACTCATTATTATGTTCAAATTTGCAAATGAATCAGGCATTTTATCTGATGGACAGGACTGAAAAAGAGCAGGTCTTGAGGCTTGACTATTTACTGACATCTGTCATGACCTTCATGACTTTACTGTATCAGCAAAATTTAAAAGAGTAACATTTTATACCTTCTTTGTAAAGGCATACCTAAACAACAAAGATGCAAAGAAATGGAGATCAAGGCATGTGGAGTGTGATACCTGTCACTTAACAGCTGTGAAACACAAAGAACTGCAATTCTTAAAGACAACGAAAAATTGTGGGAAAAGTACTTGTTACAAAAAGTACATGTTACAAAAGACAATATAACAATATTTTTGCTTTAAGAAGTGCTTTAATCCAAGATTTCAAGACATGCCCACCAAAAGTGCTTGAATGATAAAGACAGAAGAATTACCACAAGCTGTCTGCCACTCAAGGCAGGGTGACTTCTTTGTTCTGTGCCTGGTACCAGGTGCTCGGCCACCCAGGGCTGAGGCACCAAGGTAGCACTGTGCTACAGAAGAATTCTAACAATAATTGCTGCAATAATAATGATAATAATGAAGCCAAAAGAGACTATGCTAACAAAAGACCAGATTCAAGGACTTAAGTGCTGCTTTTCATTTCCCTGTCTCTGCTTGGGTCTGCAAAGCCTTTATTTAAGGCAAATAACCACTGAGTATGGAAAGGGCTTTTCTGCATGGCCCAGAAACACACAGTGAGGAGCAGCTGCATGAAGCTGAGAAAAATGTAGCAAAGATACCTAGTAAAAATGCATGTTGAAATGCTGCAGGCTGTTCAACCATGTACCTAAGGAAACTGAGGGCCCTGACAATACTCAGGCAGTTTCTCTAAGACCAGACATACCAGTTAGGAGACGACACTAAACAACCCAAGAAGAGTGGAAACTGCTGAAGATGGTCAACCAACTTCCTCCGTTTGTTGTTTTAAACTGGGTAAAACACACCTGGAAATCAAACCCAACCACCTTGTGCTGAAATTTAATTGACTTCAATTGTTGAGCCATATTCAACCAAATCAATGAACCATCAGGCACCTACCCAGATCCCTTCAGCTTTGACAATTTTACACAAGCCAACACTAATTTTTCTTTCATTTCCCCTCATATAGTGTCTACAGCTATAAGGTGCTATCTAATTGCTGACTGGTATGCAAAATTCATGTTCACACTGGTAGGAATTCTGTGTATCAGAATGACTGCAGGAAAATCATTTCTATTTCTGTTTCATTTCTGCTTCTATATAAGGTCCTGTGCCACTGCCATCACTGTAGTATCTAAGCAACTCTCCAATTGCATCATTTGAGTTTCATTCTCCCGCATCACTGAATTTTCATTCTGATATTCTTAATCCACAGCTCATCTATAGGATTCTCATGATCTTCTTGCAAGATACAGGAGAGATAAGAATGGTCAACTGGCTGAGAATGTCACAGATAGTAGGTCTGAATAGAGGGGTTTTCATATAGTGTAGAAATACCTGCTTTCAGACTAACTCACTTCATTGACTGGACTGTGTCTTTTTAGAATTACATGCAGTTGCAGGGGATGGAGGTTAATGCAAATTATCTTTGATTTTACAATTTCATTAATGTAATATATTTTCCCCTTGGCAAGATGTGAATTTGGAACTCTAAGAATACCTCTTTTCACAGGCTGCAACAGAAGCCTGCTGAAGAGAAAATCAAGTTTTATGCTATCCACAGCTAATCTACTCAAATTCTCATTTTAGTCATTCTTCCAATAGCAAGAACCAAAGCTGCCTAAGAGACAACCTGCTAATACAGAGGGGATGCCTTCCAAGTAAACACATGTGTTTAAAATGCAAGCAGCTTCCCAATAAGCTGGTTCACAATGAGCAAAGGCTGATTCACATCAGGTGCACTTTTAAGCCCCCGACTGCACTCCTAAAATCCAGGCAATGCTCCAATTAGTCAGTGAGGCTTTTGACACAGCCAGAATGTGCCTTAAAAACGCATTCAGCTTTCAGCTAAGGTTACAAAGATGTTTTACACCAACTTTTTTTTTTCTTGAAAATCTGCTTAGCTTAATGAAACTAGGAAGAACAATTCTTCTTTGAAAGATGGGAAGCCTAGTTCAATGACTTTCAGCTTGAAGCCTACATCCCACTGTGGGTCTGTGGATTACTTCACTATAAAGAATGATGAAAAAAAAAAAAAACCCGGGGATTTATATATTCCTGGGTTGGATGGNGTTCAATGACTTTCAGCTTGAAGCCTACATCCCACTGTGGGTCTGTGGATTACTTCACTATAAAGAATGATGAAAAAAAAAAAAAACCCTGTCATATATATATTCCACGATTACATTGTAAAAAAATCCCTAATATGTGTGCAGTCCTTGGCAGTGTTCAAGGCCAGGTTGGATGAGGCTTTGAGCAACCTGGTGTAGGGGGAGGTGTCCTTGCCCATGGCAGGGGGGTTGGAACTAGATGATTTTCAGGTCCCTTCCAACACAAACCATTCTATGATTCTATGAGCCTGTGATTCTATGTACAGCAAGAACAGTAGAACACCTGCTTTTTCAGCACCATTTCTGTCCAAGGGAAACCCACTACTTCTGCCAGAAGCACTGTTCCTCTTCATCCTCTCTTCCCCTGGGTCTTTCATGGAGCTGGAGCTCCTCCTAGATCATTTGACTGTCCATCTACAAGCAGACACTCAACCAATTGTTTATATAGTCCAGCATCCAACAGGAGTTCTTTTCACCCATTTTCAGATCCAGAAAGTATGTATCAGTTTGGCAGAAAGGAGTAAGATTTTGCCTCTGCAGACTCTAGTTTTTGGGTTTGTTTGGGTGTTTTTTTTTTTCTTTAATATAATGGTGATGAGTAGCTTTTTTTTTTTTTCTTTTTGATTATCTATAAGCCTTTTTTT